>RJWM01015429.1:0-47834 GCA_004363535.1 Dasyprocta punctata
AGTTTGGTTCAAATTGATTCATTTGGATTCTTAAAATGTTTGTCTCCCTTCCTACAGGGAACCTCTGAATTCATTCAAATAAAAATGCTCCCATTTAAAATATTTTACAAAAAGCAAATCCTAAAAATGCAGTGATGGGATCCTCATATTTATGAGACACCCAAAAGGCCTCCTTTCATTTTCGTTTTGCATAGCCTCCTGATGTAAGAGTACTCAGCTTCCAGAAGCTAATGTGACATCCTCACTCTTCCTTGACCTCTTAGGTAATCAGAGCAGATCTCCTTAGTTCATCGTTTTTGTTGAGCACAATAGATGACTCAGACTTTTGATTGTGTTTTTCTTTTTATGTCTTCTCCTCTTTTAAAATCACAGTCCCTTCTAGTGTGAGTGGAGTGATGGTGAAAAATTTAGGCCGAAATGACTACCTCAGCATTTCCTGGCTGCCAGCACCTGGTGATGTGGATAACTATGTGGTGACACTCTCTCACGCTGGCAAGGTGGTTCAGTCCCTTGTCATTGCCAAATCTGTCAGCGAATGTTCCTTTAGCTCCCTCACGCCAGGCCGCCTCTACAACGTGACCATAACCACCAAGAGTGGCAAGTATGAAAACCATTCCTTCGGCCAAGAGCGGACAGGTAAGGATGTGTGAAGGTGCAGGACTCCATAAAAACCAACTAGACATGTGACTCAGGGCATCGTGGAGATGGAGCAGTCCCATGACAGTAGCACAAAAGGCTGATGAGATCACAAAATTGTGATGAAGTCTTTGTATTGTGATCTAAGAAACTCCTTAGGTAACCAGATATTACCTTTACAGGAAGATTTGCACAGGTTCATGGCTAGAATTCATACTATATTCAAATTATGTTGCAAGTATTTCTGTTTAGTGAGTAGTTTTTAGTAACTGGCTTTATAGACAGTAACTAGCCCTATAAATGCCTTAGTGAAGTAGCTGTTATGATTCCCATTTTATACATTAGGAAACCGAGATTCAGGCAAGTTAAGTAACTTGCCCAACTGTCTACCATGTTAAGCAGCCAGTGAGTTTCAAGTCTTGAGTTTAAATCTTTTTCTGATTAACTTAAGAGCTTACAAATGTTTCTGTACTAAAATCTTCCCTGAAATGTGTGTTGGTCAAGACTACTCTTTATCCTTTTTCACATAAGGTGAAAATGTGAACCTTTATAGTTCTGAGACTAGGGAGCAAAACTCTTAGCAAATGAATGTCAAGCCTTTGATGTGCTAGAATGAACTAAATATAGATAGCTACCATTTCCTAATATGCTTTATGGGGTTGACTTATAAGATTTCTGCTTAAGGTTAACCTCAATATTTTGTCAAGCATTGATTTTTTGCCCTTTAAAAATGTCTTTTTTCAAAAAAATGTCTTTTTTCCATAAGGATCTGGGACAATTGTCATCATCCTATTACTTAACATAGAATCTGGGGCTTAGCGGGGACTCAGTAAGTATTTGCTGAATGAATAGCCAAAGCTCAGGTCAGAGTTTTCACTTGGTGGCCCTTGGGTGGACTTTTGACATGTAGTAACCCCTGAAATTATCCAGAAGGTTGTTGAGGATAAGGAATGCTTGTGCATTTCTTTGGAGAAGGAGTCCAGATTTCATAGTTTCTGTGCCCACCCTCCAAAATGTAGAAAGTCTGCCTTATATTGTTGCAGAGCGCTAACATTGAAAAGATCTGTCTTATATTGTTATGGAATGCTAACGCTGAAAAGATTATTAGAATAACCTAACCCCTTCTCTTCCTTTGGAAATAAAGAAAGTTCAGAGACTGTGGCTGTGACCAGTAGCAGAGGCTCAGCCATTGCATCATCTATACCAGAAAGTACTCATTAGGGATGTAGAGAGTATTCCTACTTTCCTACAATTTAAAGTCTGCTTGTACTGCTGATCACAATAATGACTTAAATCTGCAAAGCTGACTTCCTCTTACAAAGCAGTTTGAAGTCAAAGGAGTCAGTGTATCATATTGATCAACCTGGAGCCTGAAAATCACTAGGAATTAAAGGTTGCATTATCCAGTTGGTAGCCCTTTGTTTCCTAACAACATCAATTCAGGAATGTCCCCTATCCATATGACTTCAGTACTGTAAGGCTCTTTTGCAAAGGTTGTTTCTAAATGTAAGGAAAGTGATCTCATATTCAAAGCAACCTCTTGACTCTCCTACCAGCACAAACTTAGAATTTGGTGCCTGACTAACGGAAGTGAATGATTTTAATTGGAGAGTCAGGTCTGAATTGTTGTCTTGTTGATTTTGGCTGATTATCTTAATGTCCTTTTCCTTTTCTAATGCTCTTCTTCTAAATTTTGGGTGAAAATGCCAGTATTTCTAGTTCCGTATCATGTCATCTGATCGTGCAGCAAGGTAGTTCTCACAAATTACTACAGTTCCACCTGGAGAGCTCCTTAGTGACCTGACGTGGTTCAGTCTAGTTTTTCTCCATGTAATAATTGTTTTGCCAACAGTAAATTGCCTGGATCATTGACATTTCTTAGCCCATACATACAATGTCACTTCAGAATTTCTTCTTAATTCTACATTGACTATGTTCCAGCAACACTGTAACTGGTTTCAGGCAAATATTTTGCAGAAAGCTTATCTGTCTTTGCTACAAGCCTGTGATGAGCTACATTATAATATACAAACTAATCAGTAAATATAATCCAACAAAAATTGTTGTTGTGATTTGTAAGTGCAGAAAGCATTATAATGTAGTAAGATACCCAAATACTGAAATTGCTGTATCATTTTATGATTTGGGGGCAAGTAGAAGAGATGAACACCAGTTGGTATGTAGTCAAAATAGAAATCATTTAATGTATACTAAACATATACAGAGGTTATACAGATCTGTACAAGGGTATGTAAATATTGGGACAGAAGTGTATACCCTAGATCTGAGATCATGCCTTTTTCAGCACCCCTCATTAATACTTATAATATCTGGTTATATCCAAAAAGAAATGAATCTGTGATCTGATGAATCAAATTTAGTCCTAAATGAACTATCAGAATAAGCTTAAGAAGCCGGGCATGGTGGTACACGCCTTTAATCCCAGCACTCAGGAGGCTGAGGTAGGAGGAGCATTGTGAGTTCGAGGCCAGCTTGGGCTACGACGTGAGCACAAGGCTGGCCTGAGCTACATAGTGCAACCCTACCTTGAAAAACTGGGGGTGGGAGTTTGGCTCAGTGGCTTAAGTGTCTGCCCTGGCAGGTGAGAGGTTGTGAGTTCTAATCCCTGGTGCTGAAAAAAAAAAAAAAGAATAAGCTTAAGATCAATCTTTAGTTACAGAATTGTCTTATTTTACAGTGTTCCTAGTAGTATGCATTTACCTTTTTACTTATTGAGGGGAAAACCATAGGCACACAGAACTGTTTATTTAGATATTTATTAGAAGAAAATTCAGGTACTCAAAATAGCATTAATCATAATTCTTGGTTCAGAAAACAATGTGTCAATTTATAGTTTTATTTTTTAAGTTATCTAGTTAGTAATTTTTTGTAATTCAAAATGTACATAAGGAATTGCACCTGAAATGACAGCTAGGACCTTTACAATAATCTGTATGAAATTACACTGCTCCTACCTCACTAATTCACCCAAGGTAATCAATATCTCGACTCATGTTCATATCCCCTACGCTTTCTATCTTGCATAGTCTGATTGCCACTCTGTACAGGCTTAAAACTATGGAGTTTTAATTTTATAGTTCCTTTAACAAATAAAAAATGTTTTTACTCAGTATGTAATCTTTTGGGCTTTCTTTAGATTTAGATTTTTCAGTTGTTATATTGATCAAATTCAACCATATTTTCTGTTTTGATGTTATGGGCAAGAAATCTATACTTTTATTTTGAGTTAATAAGAAATTAATTAAGGCTATTATATAATATTCACCATTATATAACATTGTATTAATATAAAATTAATTATATTGTTATGTAATGTGACATATATTAGACAATGGAAAAGCTCCATACTCTCCCACAGTTAGTTTTACCAGATCTTAAATTTTTAATATTCAGATAGATGCAAATGGTATTCATTGTGGTCTTGAATTTCCTTTCAGTGCTTTCCAGAGTAAAACATCTTTTATGTACTGATTAAACTTACATATTTTCTCTTCTCCTATTTTTACTTTGGGTATTTGTAGTTTTTTTTTTTGGCAACTTTTTAATCTCATCTTGTGTCACCAAGGTATGCTGCAGTTATTAATATTTTTGCCATCATTCATATTAATTATCAGTTATCACGTTTGATGCTCCATCTTATATGTGACATTTTGTGTAGGCAAACAATAGGCTGTGAATACCTTCCTCAGGGTTCTGTTAAAAGATCTATTTAATCACTTCAAATAGTGTGATAATCTTTTCCCTCCAGAAATTTGTAATCTAGAAGTTGAAGGTTTTTCTTTAAAGTGCACACATTAAAAATCTAGTTACTTTCTCCTGTTGTCCTCGATTGTCATCTATGATCTATTGCTCACTCAGAATCACTAAACCTGTAGCTGTTCTCTATTCTCTTTTTCAGTGCCTGACAAAGTCCAAGGAGTGAGTGTCAGCAACTCAGCCAGGAGTGATTATTTGAAGGTGTCCTGGGTGCACGCCACAGGTGACTTTGATCACTATGAAGTCACCATTAAAAACAAAAACAACTTCATTCAAACCAAAAACATTCCAAAGTCAGAAAATGAATGTGTATTTGTTCAGCTTGTCCCTGGACGTCTGTACAGTGTGACTGTTAGTACAAAAAGCGGACAGTATGAAGCCAGTGAACAAGGAAATGGGAGAACAAGTAAGTGGAATGGTTGCAAATTGACTGGACGTGAAGGTCATTGAGTAACCTTGAATATTTTTTACTTACTGATTAGTAAATTACTTTTTTTTTTTTTTTTTTTTTTGCGGCACTGGGGATCGAACTCACAGCCTCACACCTGCCAGACAGGTGCTTAAGCCATTGAGCCAAACTCCCAGCCCTAGTTTTTTGAGGCAGGGTTGCACTATGTAGCTCAGGTCGGCCTTGCGCTCACGTTGTACCCCAATCAGGCCTCGAACTCACAACGCTCCTCCTACCTTAGCCTCCCGAGTGCTGGGATTAAAGGTGTGCTCCACCACTCCCAACTCATTTTCTGTAAGTTTTGTGGCGTATCATTAGAGAATATTTATTGGTAGGTAAAGACAAGCATGAGGAGAGAGAAAGAAAGCCAAATATTTCCATTTTCTTCCCTGCCTTCCTGCATTGTGGCATTAAAATTCTCAACTGCTTTTATCTTATGCTTAAGCTCTTAACACCTTTTGTAATTACATTCTGCCAACATGTAGAATGTAGGATTTTTGTCAGGAAAAAAGCACACTGTTTTAATGGTTGCTTCCAGTTTTTCTGGTTTAATTATGATGAAATAGATCACATGTTTTATTTGAGCAAGAGAGATGTTTGCCAGCTCCTTGAGTGTGATTCATAAGTTATTGCATAGCTAAGCTCTGACCAGTTCCTTTCCTGAAGCATCTTCTCCTTTTTCTCCCTAGTCCCAGAGCCTGTGAAGCATCTAACACTGAGGAACAGGAGCACTGAGGACCTGCATGTGACTTGGTCACGAGCTGATGGGGATGTTGACCAGTATGAGATCCAGCTGCTCTTCAATGACATGAAAGTATTTCCTTCTTTTCACCTTGTAAATACCGCAACCGAGTTTCAGTTCACCTCCCTCACACCAGGGCGCCAGTACAAAATTCTTATCTTGACCGTCAGTGGAGATGTACAGCAGTCAGCCTTCATTGAAGGCTTAACGGGTAATTTGAAACATTGTTCTTGAACCAGCACAGATACAGTGGCATACTGATGATGTTGGATACCCCAGGTATCTAAAATTTAAATAGAGATTTAAAGGGACATGTCAGGAGAGAGAAAGGTATCTTGATAGTGACAGTGACATTGTCCAAACCGAATAAACAAAGAAACAGTATGATATGGTGGAGGTGGATAAGGTTTTAGAGAAGTAGCGTTAGTTGATATGTACCTGGTACTTGTGAGGCACACAGGTTATTTTATTTTAATAAGTAACTCATGTGTTAATTCTTTGAAACTCTCTTGGAAGTGTTACTGTAATAGTATTTACTGTAATAGTTTACTGTGAGCCACAGCAAAGCACTATAGATCTACATTCTGTTCAATCCTCAGAAATCTATGTGAGGTTACTGTTATCATTGCCATTTTTTCTTATGGGGAAACTGAAATTTTATAGCGGTTCAAAAATGTACCTATAATCACACAGCTGGGAAATGGGTAAAACAAGATTTACACTCAGGCAATCTAATTAGCCCCTTGCTACATGAGTGGCATTCTTCATTTCCACTAATTGGCTTTGATCACCCTCTCTAAATGTTCCCCCATCGACTTCAGTTTAAGCAGAAAGGTCAGAGAAAAATGGCAAATTGATACCTTTTCTTTCATGTGTATTCTTTCAGTAGAAAAGCATGACAGTTCACTCTCCCTCACTCCCACACTCCCTCCCCCTTCTCTTTCATCCTTCCTCTCTCTCTCTCTCTCTCTCTCTCTCTCTCTCTCTCTCTCTCTCTGTCCCCCCCCCCGCTTCTTTTTCAATGCTGTGGATTGAACCATTGCTTGCAAGTGTTTGAAGAACATTCTGCCACTAAGCAACTACATCCTCAGCCCTGTGAAAACCTTAGTCATAAAATTCCACATCTCTACAGTATGACATTTGAACCTTTTCTTTTCTTTGTTTGTTTGTTTGTTTTCAGTGCCTAGTGCTGTCAAAAATGTTCACATTTCTCCCAATGGAGCAACAGACAGCCTGATGGTCACCTGGACCCCTGGCAGTGGGGACGTTGACTCCTACGTGGTGTCCGCATTCAGGCAGAATCAGAAGGTTGAGTTTCAGACCATCCCCAAGCATGTTTCAGAGCACACGCTTCGCAGACTGGAGGCCGGGGAGCAGTACCGGATCGTGATTGCCTCAGTGAGCGGGTCCCTGCAGAACCAAATAGATGCTTTTGGGCGGACAGGTGAGCGTCCACTTGGAGGAGGGCCACGTGGTAGAATGCTCCGTGGTTTCCTGTAATAGGACAGTGAGTGAGTTTAGCTGTGTACAAATCAAAAAGTTCAAATCTTAGCCCTCCCAAGTTTGTACAGTTCACGAGAGTTCCAAGAGCCTTTCACATTTTTTTTCTTTCCATTTTTCTTAGTAGCGATTTTTAAAACAAATGAAAATAACTGGAAACCAAATCACTTGAGTAAATTTTTTTACTTGCTAAGGGATATAAATTTTTAATTTTAACAAGAAGACCTCTATAACTATGGAGCTTTCAAAATTTCATGTTTTTCTCAAAATTATTTCTTAAGGAAAAAATATACCTTGCCATCTGCTGCACGTGTGATCAGTATCAAATGAACCATGTCTATCTTTCTATGTCAATGTAATTATTAATATATTATTTTTAAAACAAAATATAAGTACCTGTGAAATGCCAGACACTTAAAATGACATCTGGTTATGCTGTAAGATAGAGATCATTGTCTCCATCTTACAGATGAGTAAAATAAGACTCAGAGAGTTTATTAAGCACCGTATTTACATGTAATAAGAACTAGAGCTATAATTTAAATATAGGTCCATCTGGCTCCAAACCCCATTCCCTAACTTCCGTAATACAGTATTTCTTAGATGCCTCTATTCTCTTGATCATTTATTTAGCAGCAGGGCATATGACTTCTAAGCCATGCCTTACTATGCACATATTTCATATCTATAGCTATACTATATGCCTCTAACCATATGTCAAGCACTATATTAAAAAGTGAGAATTCATTAGGAAGACAGAGCCACGGACCTAAGAACTTTATAATCTAGTGAAGAAGACAGAGTAGTAGATGGGCAATTACTATTCAAGTTTGCGATGTTATGGGAACAAACAAAAAGATTTGAGGAAGACTTCTCAGAGGAAGTAATATTTACACAGACACCAAGAAGTCTTCCAGGTGAAGTATAAGTTGACTTGGTTGCAGCAGAAACAGCAAAGATCTAGAGGTGGGAGAAAACATATCATTTAATATGTTAGACTAAAGAATGTGAGCTATGTGACCAAGTAAGTAGAAAAGTCAGACCATGAAGGGCCTTGTGTGACTGGCAAGGTGTTTTAGAATCACAAGGAGCCACTGAAGTGCCCTTAGCAAGGAATAGCTGTGCAAATATGCTAAGTGTTGCATGAAATTTAAAACAGTGGGAGTAATAAAGTATGGGGACAGGTAAGGAGTTTTGCAGTAATGTATACAACAGTTACCATTTTCCTAATATAGTGACAAGAGAAAAGGAGAGAGGAGAGATATTCAATGGAAGAAAGACTAAGGACACAGAAACTTTAAGATTTGTGTTTGATTATATGTGGAAGGGTGAAAATGACAATCTTTGTTTCTGACTTGGGCCAAAAAAAAAAAGAAACAAAAGATAGAAGATTGGGGCAGGGAGATGAGGAGTTCAATTTAATTCAGTTTGATTTTATGTAATCTAAGAGTTTTTCTCAATCAGTTACTTTACCAGAAATGATAGAATTTTCTTGCTTCTCTTGTTTCTTTAAAGTCCCAGCATGTGTCCAGGGAATCACTGCAGATAATGCATATAGCAGTCATTCCTTAATAGTAAGTTGGCAAAAGGCCATTGGTGTGGCAGAAAGATATGATATCCTGCTTCTCAGTGAAAATGGAATCCTTCTGAGCAACACATCAGAGCCAGCTACAGCTAAGCAGCACAAATTTGAAGACCTAACACCAGGGAAGAAATACAAGATACAAATCCTAACTATCAGTGGAAGTCTCTTTAGCAAGGAAGCCCAAGCTGAAGGCCGAACAGGTAATTAGCATAATTTAATGTTTTGTACCAGATATCTCCTTGTATACTGTTGTATTAAAATCATAAGGTGAGAAGGATGAAGCAGAGTTGGAAGATGATATGATATATAGATCTCTTGACATAGCAAGAACGTTCAGCCTGACTTACCACTTCCACATCAGCCAGTCTAGCTGCAACCCACCCCACTCCCATTCAGATATTTTTATTAAAACTGGCACAATCAGTATCCTTTGATGATGCAGTAAATTGCCATGAACTTAATAGCTCAAAACTACACAAATTTACTATCTTATAGTTTGGTAAGGTAAAGTCTGAAAAAAGGACTAAAATCAAGGTGTCATGTGTCAGCAAAACTATGCATGTGGTAGAGACTTTAGGGAAGAGCCCACTCCTTAATTTTTTCAATTTCTGGAGACTCCACTTTCCTTGGCTTTGATACCTTGTAGCTACAGCATCACCTCAAACTCAGTATCTTCTGTTATATCTCTTTCCTTGCTTGCCTGTCCTCCTCTGTTTAAGGACTCTTGCACCAAGACAGAAAGTGAGCACTCCAGAGCCGGCTCCATAGTTCTCCACCACTGCCTCACTCTGTGGGCAGCTGCAGGTGAGCCCTCACCACCCCCAGGAGTAAAAGACTGCTGCTTTTGTTTTCTACCACTGTAGTTCCCTGTTTCCATCTTCCCCTAAAAGCAGCCACTTGTGGCTCCCTACCCCCAGCCAGGAAGAACCAACACCAATTCTCAAAGTATTCTAAAAAAAATTCATCCAAATCCATTCTATCAGGCCAGAATTACTCTAATAACAAAACTAGACAGGGACTCAACAAAAAAGAGAACTATAGACCAACATTTCTAATGAACACAGATGCAAAAATTCTCAACAAAACGCTAGCAAACCAAATCCAACAGCAGAGCAGTAAGATAATTGGTCATGATCAATTGGAATATATTTCAAGGATGCAAGGGTAGTTTGACATAAACAGGTCAATAAATATAATACATCACATGAACAAAGTGAAGAGAAAACCAAGATTATTTCAGTAAATGTAGAAAAAAAGCATTTAAAACAATTTAACATCCTTTCATGATAAAAATTCTGAACAAATTAGATATAAAAAGAACTTATCTCAATATAATCAAGACTTTCTATAACCATCCCTTAGCCAGCGTCAAACTTAATGGTGAAAGTTTTCGACCAAGATCTGGAAAAAGCAAGAGGATGTCCATTCTCACTACTCTTATTCAACATAGTACTGGAATTCTTAGCCAGAAAAATTAAGCAAGAGGGAAAAAATGAAAGGCATACAAATAAAAAAAGAGAGGGCGGGTGTGAGGTTGTGAGTTGGATCCCCAGTACAAAAAAAAAAAAAAAAACAAGGAAGTCAAGTTATTCCTATTTGTGGATGATATGATTCTATCTGCAGAAAAACCTAGACTCCATCAAAAGACTATTAAAACTGATAGATTCAGTAAAGTTGCAGGATGCAAAATCAATATACAAAAATCAGGAATCAGTAATGACATTGCTAGGAAACAAATTGTGAACAGAATCCCATTCATAGTAGCTACAAAGAAAATAAAATACCTATAAGTAAATTCAGCCAAGGAAGTGAAAGACCTCCACAATGAAAATTATCAAATTCTGATGAGAGAAATTGAAGAAGACACACAAAAAAATGGAAAATTCTCCCATGTTCATGGATTGAAAAAATTAATAACATTAAATGGACCACACTACCCAAAATAATTTATAGATTCAATATAACCCCCATCAAAATATCAATGACATTTTTCACAAAACTGGAAAAAAAATCCTAAAATTCATATGGAAGCTAAAAACCATAGCCAAAGCAGTCTTAAGCAAAAAGAACAAAGTTAGAAGTATCACATTCTTTGACTTCAAAATATACTACCAAACTATATTATTCAAAACAGCATAAAATAGACACACAAACCAATGGAATACATCAGAGAACCCAGAAATACTCCCACACATTTATAGACAATTGATTTTCAACAAAGGTATCAAAACATGCATTGGAGAAAGGACAGTCTCTTCAATGACTGGTACTCAGAAAATGGGATATACAAAGCAAAAGATTGAAACTTGACCCCTATCTCTCACCCTACATAAAAATAAACTCAAAGTGAATCAAACGTCTGAATGTAAGACCTGAAATGGTGAAACAACTAAAAGAACAGGAGAAACAGCTCAAGACATCGATATAGCTGATGTTTTTATACAATCTCAAAGCACAAGAAACAAAAACAAAAAATAGACAAATGGAACTCTATCAAACCAAGAAACTTCTGCACACAAAGGAAGCAATCTCTAGACCGAAGAGATAACCTAAGCAATGGGAAAATATTTTTATACACAATTCATCTAACAAAGGATTAATATCCAGAATTTTCAGGGATTCAAACAATTCAGTAACAAAATATCCAATTCAAAATGAACAACAAATTTATGGAGATATATAGAGGCTGCTAGAAACTGGGAAGGTTGGAAAAGAGAAAGAGCAAGGTTGGATAATGGGAACCAAAACACAATTAGTATAGGTAATAACTTCTAGTGTACTACAGTACTGAATGAGGAATATAGTTCACAATAGCCTATTAAATATTTTTTGGTTAACTTGAAGAGAGAAGCTCAAAGGCTCCAAACACAAAATAATGATAAGGAGATAAAAACATTAGTTATCCAGATTTGATCAATACATATTTTACACTTCCACTGAATTATCACACGGTACCCCAAATATATAGAATTATTACGTATTAATAAAAATTAAGTGTTTAAGGTCAGGCATGGTGGTGCACACCTGTAATCCCAGCACTTGGGAGGCAGAGGCAGGAAGATTCCTGCGAGTTTGAAACCAGCATGGGCTACATAGTGAGTTCAAGGCTAGCCTGGTCTACATAGTGAGACTCAGTCTCAAAAACAAAAAGTGTTTAAGAAGATAGATTTACCCTGATTTATATATATGTAATACTGTTATTACAGCATATGTGTATTAAAGTATCACATTGTACCCATAAACTTGAACAATTAAAATAATAACTACAAAATTTCAAAAAGCTGAGGTTGTAGCTCAGTGTCAGAGCACTTGCCTAGCATGTGTGAAGTCCTTGGTTTGATCAAGAGAGACAGACAGAGAGAGACAGAGAAAGACAGAGAGAAATGGAGAGTGAAAGAGAGAAAGAGAGAGAGACTGTTTTCATCAGAAAAAAACTTGTGATTATATTGGTCACTACCTGACAGTCCAAAATAATCTTTCCAACTCAAGATCTGTAACTTCATCACATCTATCAAGTCCTTTTTGCCATGCAAGTTAGCATATTCACGGGTTCTGGGCATAAAGACATGTATTTGGCGGGCCATTATACCAACAACTACACTAACCTAATTGGGTACTTATTTAGTAAGTGCCTAAGTCTGAAGGAGGCTGGTAATATTGACAGGGACATAAAGATAAATTTAGCATGCTTCTTATCCTCAAAGAAAGGACTAACTGGTGAAGGAGACAGACACATGGACGAATGATGATATACTGTGATAAAGACTGTATATAAAAGAGAAATGTTCAACATTTAGGAAAACATAGACATTGGGTTGAAATCAGAAGTCTTTTTAAAAATAACATTTCTGACTGGTCATGAAAGACAAAGCAGTTCTCCATGCAGACACAAGGAGAGAAAGCAACCTGTGCAGACAGAATGGTCTGTGCAGAGGCCATTTGGCAGAAGAATCAGGAGCTGTAAGTAACTGAAGTGTGTACTCCATGACAGAAAGCTAAAGTTGCTAAGTCAGATCAGGGTCTGTCTCAGTTACTTTTCTCTCATTGTTGAGATAAAATACGCAACACCCAAAACTAAGGAAGGAAAATTTTATTTAGCCCATAGTTTGTAGAGGTTTCAGTCCATAATCAGCTGGCTCCAAGGTAAAGTGGTACATGGAAGAGGAGCAACAGTTCATGGTGGCAGAAAACAGCATAAGCAAAAGAGCAAAAGGGGAGGATCATGAAGAAAAGACTCTGTCCCTTATATTGTATGTAAGACACACCCACTTGGCTGTGGCAATCACACCCATAATCCCAGCATTGGACCATGAGTCACTGATAAACTCTAGAAGCCTGCCTCCCTGACTGCATGAGGTTTTGGGGGGGACATCCATATTCAAACCATAACATTCTGCCCCTGCCCCCCACCTTGCTCAAAGATTCATGCATATCCTTTATGCAAAAGATGTTTAGTCCATCTCCAAGAGTTATCAAAGTTTTAACAGTTTCAGCATTGCTGAAAAGCCCAAGTCCAAAGTCTCCACTGAGAGTTAAGGCGAACTCTTTGTTGTGAGCACCTGTACAAATGAAAAGATAGTTAAACACTTCCAACATTCAATAGCACAAAATAAAAATTTCCATTCCAGAAGGTACAAACAGGATACAAAGAATTGGGACCAAAGCAAGTCCAAAATCCAGCAGGGCAAACATTCAGTCCTGTAGTTCTATGTGGAACATCTGAAGCAATCTGTGGCAAAATGTGAGCTCCAAAAGGCTTGCATGACTCTGCCCTTACAGCACTCCTGGTGGGTGTAGCTACCATGGCTTCTCTCTTGGGTTGGCTTTGCTCCCTCCTTGCAGGTTTCCTTAGACAATCCACACTCTTGGCTTTTCCAAGCTTCTGAGTTCTCTCCTGCACCTTTAACTTCACACTCAAGTTTCACATACTGTCCTCTCAGGGGCACACTGTCTGGCCTCCCAGGCCTTCTAAAATTGGGGTGGAAGCTGTCTTAACCTCAGAACTCCTGCATTCTGCATGGGCCTAAAACCAGGGCCACATGGATGATGCTGAGGTCTGCTGGCAGTTGGAGCAGTAGCCAGGCTTTCTTCTCTCTTGGTTGTAGGGGTCAAGTGCCTGGATCACTGAATGCTCCAAATCTGATTGTGAGGAACAGATTCTCTATGCCACCGCCATTCTGGAACCTTGTGTGGCCTCTATCACCATTCTGGAGCATGGTGCTCTGTGGCTTTCTCCTTGAAGCAAACTCTTTCACTTTTGCAGTTTTGAGGCTACAAAGGATGGAGGTCCTGCTTCCTGGGTTGCCCCCAGGCCATCTTTTCTATTCTTCTGTTCCTTCACAATCTCAGCTCTGTCTTTATAGTCCACAGCTTTACAGGAGCTTTTCTGGCCAAACTCACATTTTTTTTTTCAGCACCAGGGATTGAACTCACAACCTCGCACCTGCCAGACAGGCGCTTAAGCCACTGAGCCAAACTCTCACGCCCAGTTTTTCAAGGCAGGGTCACACTGTGTAGCTCAGGCCAGCCTTGCATTCGCATTGTAGCCCAAGCCAGCCTCGAACTCTCAGCCTCCCAAGTGCTGGTATTAAAGGTGTGCACCACCACATCCAGCACTCACAACATTTTAAATCATTCTGCTGAGCTCTTTGCTTTTGATGCACAACATAAATCTGGCTAAAAGCCCCTAACAATAGCCATGCCACCGCTTCAACATTCGATTGCTTTGAAATTTCTTCTGCCAGATTAATTAGTCTGCTGCCCTTAATCTCAGTCTCAGGCAAAGTCTCTGGACATGAGCAAAATGCAGACAAACTTTCTGCCAAGCCATAACACACATCATCTGGAGTCTAACAACCAGTGCAGTCCTTCTTCCCAGCAAAAACCTCACGAGCCTGGTCTTTACTGAATTCCTGGTCTTCTGAGCTCTGACCAGAATCTCCCCTACAGAACAACCTATGCTGTTCCAGCTCTACTCCTTCAGGGAACATCTCTGAACCTTTCCAAATTCTTCCCACAAGCCATTTCCAAAAGCTCTTGAACTACATGGTCAGGTGTAAACACAGCAACAACCCCATTCCACTGGTAACAAATTCTGTGTTGGTTACTTTTCACTCTTGTTGCTGGGACAAAATACTTGATGCCCAAAATGAAGGAAAGAAAGATTTATTTAGCTTGCAGTTTTTGGAGGTTTCAGTCCATACTCAGCTGGTTCTAAGGCAGGGTGGTGTGGGTAAGGGACAACCGTTCATGGTGGCTGAAAGTGACAAGAATGAAAAGGGCAAAGGAAAAAAGGGGGAAAGCACACCATTTTCCCCTCCCTTATATTGTATGCCAGTTACCCGTCCCTGGGTGAGTGCAGCACTCACACCACCAATCCCAGTACTAGACAATGAACCAATCACAAATGCTAGACTCAGCCACCTCCAAAAGGCCTGTCCCCCACCCCATGACCACATGAGGCTTTGGGGGAGGACATCCAAACACAAACCATAGCAAGGCCAAATCATACCTTTCCTCAGGAATTTATCTTTTTTTTTTTTTTACTTGTAAGCAATGAGAAAGCAATAAAATCTCAGCCAAAGAGTAATCATTTTGTAATAAAAATTTGTACCTTAGAAAAGATAAGTCAAATGGCATTGAAAGATGGATTGAATGGAGAAGTTACTAGAGGTGGGGAAACTTGTTCCATTAATTTTGCCAGAGATGGGGAAACTTGTTCCATTAATTTTGCCATTACTGAATCACTATTACATGTTGACACTGTTCTGACTGCTAGATACACAGAACTAAATTAAAAGCAACTCTTGAAGTCATGAAGTTTATATGCTATTAAAGGAGAAAGGCAATAAACAAAATGAGCAAAATATACAAGAGATTCAAGGAAAGAATTAAAGCCAGAGAGTGAGACAGCAAGTGCTGAGGGTTATAACTTTAGATAGTGCAGTCCTCAAAGACTTCAATGAGATGTGTTATTTGAGTAAAAATCTGAAAGAAGTGACAGGACCATGCAACTATCTGGCAAAGAGTATCCTTGGGCAGAGCCAATAGTAAGGCCAAGACCCTCAGTGGGCATGTGTGTACATGATGCAGAGTGAGTGAGAACGAGGGGCAGGAAAAGAAAGTTAGGAAGGAAATGGGGATCATGAGACAACTGCAAGCAAAGAATAATAAGGGCCCAAAACTAAACTGATGCAGGATCCTTGATGACAAATAGCAGTTATATTAAAGAAATATTTTTGCTTTAGGTAAGGTGGTATATGATGGCTATGTTCATTATAAAAAGAGAAATAGTAGATTCCAGACTTTCTACCTTGGGTGTCTGGTGGGAGGTAATGTCATTAACTAAGAAAAAGAAGCAAAAGGAATGAGTGTCAAGGAGAAATCTGTTCAGTTCTATGCTGAACTGGAGATATCTGAATGATTGCAAAGAAAGGGAACCATAGGCAGGTGGGAAAAAATGGATCTGAACTCAGAAGGAAAGTGAAATGGGCATGAGGATTTGGTCAAAAATGTCAGTTAAGTCCACAAAGGGAGTAAGATTAATTGTTTAACTAGTATTATAGAACAGGAAAGAGAAAAAGGATGGAACTACGGAAAATAGTAACTTTCAGGGGATTGGAATAAGGACAGGGGAAAGTAAAAAAGAACCAGAGAAGAAGTATTTGGGGTAAAACAAGGTGAATTCAAATGAAATCAACAGATGTCCTATTCTGTTTCCATGGGCATCTTAATGATGTCCAAGGAATCAAGCAACATGTGTGCCAGCAGGCTGAAAGTAGGTCATTTCTAGCAGAAATTAGCAGAAAAAATTTTTAGCAGAAATATTTTTAATGGCTTTGGCTTTCCCTATTGTTTCTCTTTCCCATATCCCTAATTCCAGTTTTCTCTGTTTGCTTTTCCCTTTGTTACCACCCACTCACTTCTCCTTACAGTTCTTCCTTACTTCTAATAACTCTAGTCTGTTCATCTCTAGTTCTCAATATTATGTAAATATTTAATCATCTTAATTAGATTAATATGTATTAAACTAAAACAAATGTGTACGAAGATAATTTTTGTTATGGTTTGAATCTGGAATGTCCTCCCAAAGCCTCGTACTCTCAGAGGCCAGACTTTTGAAAGGAGCACAGGGTTGCTATTCTCATGGGTGGGTTGGCCCACCAGTGGCTTCATAGCTGATGTATTGTTAGGAGCTGGGACCTGGTTGGAGAAAGTGTCACTGGGTACAGGAGCTGGAAGGGTACAGCTCTCTCCCTGGTTCCTCTCTTCTTTCTGTTTCCTGGTTACAGTGGAATAAGCACCTTCCTTCTCTACCCAGGCCTTTCCCCTGTGATGATTCTGTATTTAAACCTGATGAACATGGACTGAAACTCCTGAAATTGTGAGCCAAAATAAACCTCTCCTCCTTTAAGTTGCGAGTGTCAGTTATTTTATCCCAGCAATGAGGAAAATGACTAATTTCCCATTACTGTTGTTTTTGGTACTCCTGTGTATTTCTTTTTAAATAATAGTTTCAACATCAGTAATTTGCAAACTTCAAGATTTCCTTGTTATCTAGTCGCTAAGATATCAGTATTTTTTGTTTTTGCTTTGGATATGAAGTAGGACTTATTGGAAGGCATGATTAAGGAGAGTGCAGCACAATAAAAGTCTTTATGAGTGCAGCTCCTGCCACTCACTGGAGGGACCGTGATTGTGGATGTATTTGATCCCGTAGCCACTGAGGGTGAGCCACTATGACTTCAGGTTCATCCACATTAAGTTTGGTGAAGCCTCACTTCTTTCAGATATAGACTGAATTTGATCCTGCATAGGGCCTCGATCACATGATCCTTGTTCTGCCGTTTGGTGTGGATAGACATGATAACTTGGTCAATGTGAACCCAGGCCACCATGCCTGGGGAGTTCCTGAAGGGACCCTGTGTACCTGTCTGAAGCCTACATAGGGAATAGCATGAGATCATAGACATGAAAATTCACTGGAAAGTTCTGTTTCCAAGGTCTCTTACGGGGCTCCATACAAGCGGCAGAGGGTAAGCACTCTCAAAAAGGGTGCCTTTTACAGTAAGCCATTGGAAGTCAACTTACTTTAATGCAGGGACCACATGTTTTCGGTTGAGTGTATTCACCCAGCCATTAATCCTAGGCTACCACAATGGCACACCAGAACTCCATCTTATTCTTTTCTTCCTTTACTTTTCCAGTCCCAGCAGCTGTCACCAATCTGAGGATCACAGAAAACTCCACCAGACATCTATCCTTCAGCTGGACTGCCTCAGAGGGGGAACTCAACTGGTACAACATCTTTCTGTACAACCCGGATCAAACTCTTCAGGAAAGAGCACAAGTTGACCCACTAGTCCAGAGCTTCTCTTTCCAGAACTTGCTACAAGGTCGAATGTACAAAATGGTGATTGTAACTCACAGTGGGGAGCTCTCAAATGAGTCATTCATATTAGGCAGAACGGGTAAGACTCAAACCCAAGCAGTGGTGAATACAAGGAAATTGTGTTCACTGGCTCCTCTTTGATTTATTCTTATTTCCTATTCAATCCAGGGGTATCTTTATAGAAGTTTGTGACCTTCACACTTTTTGGCCCTAAATTAGATCTTTGATTATATGTGAATTATTAGTGGCCAGTTTTTGCACTGGCTTCTGCTCTTTTGTCTCACTTATTTGCCTCATAGGATTTGCTGAAAAATTAATCTGGCTCCTCTGTTTCCCAGCAAATGATACAAGAAGGTTGTAACCCATCATGGTTCTATTCAACCAATGCTCCTCAACTTTCTACAAGAAATAGATGGAGCCAAGGATTTAGCTCAGCTGCATAAGCGCCTGCCTGGAAAGCATGAGGTTGAGAGTTTGATCTGTGGTACAAAAAAAAAAAAAAAAAAAAAAAAAAAAGAAAGAAAGAAAGAAAAGAAAAGAAACAGAGAGCAGGTCCAGAGATGGGCAACCACCAATTTGACAAATGAAATGACTGCTATGATTTGGAAACATAGTAGTACATAAAAGAAAATGAAGAGTTTCAAGAAATGCCAGAAGGGAAGAGAGGGAGAGAGGGAGCACAGAATTCCCAGCATGGGTGGCGGTTCTCTCAGCTCTCAGACACAAAGGTCAGGCCGCTTTCTGAGATCAAACTGCAGGGATGGCAGAGGAAGACTGAAATCCAGCCTTTTCCCTTTAAAATCAGAATTTGAGACAGGGTCTCACGATGTAGTCAGGTTGTCTTCAAAACTCCCAGTAATCCCCCTGCTTCAGCCTCCCAAGCACTGGGAAGACAGGTGTGCACCACGGCGCACAATTTTGCACTTGTTAGTGAGATTAGCTAATTAAAGTTTATCTTCCCTAATAAGACAGGGACCAAGAACTACTAGTTTAGCACAAAATGCATACTAAACAGGGCCCTGGCAATGTGTGTTCCTAGCACCCCACATATGTTAACCCTCAGGTCTCCTGGAAGCCCTGAGGGAGGCACAGCTACTGACCGCACTAGGCATTTCGGGAAGGTAAATTCCACAAACCCAGGCTGGAGAGCAGACGAAGCTCAGACAGTCCCCTGCTGGTGTCTGTGCTGAACGCCCCACCCAAGAAAGACAGAGAGGGAGAGAGGTCTCTGGGTTGCAAATGAAAAGTGGAATCTCCTCTTTCTATGTAACTTCAGTTCTTTTTCTCCTATTCAGCATTTTGTTGTGGTTGGACAGTAGTTTTTGGGTGCTCTTATGTGCCAAGCATGTGACTCTTTACTGGGATATGACAGTGAACGAGGCAGACAAGATCCCTTATCCCACAGAGCGCTACATTAAGGGACAGAAGAACTAAGGCAGTAAATTTTAGAGAGATAGCACTTTGGAACACTTTAAATTCTATGAAAGAAATTTAAAATGTGTCAAGACAGTGACTTGGAAAGACAAAACAAAACAACACTTTAAACAGAGAAGGCATTTCAGCCGAGACGTGAAGGCGCAGGAGTCATGTGAAGAACATATCCTAAGGGCATCAGCAGAAGCTCTTTTGGAGAAGATGAAAAAGAGCAGTGATAAGCTTGGTGCATAAATCGGATTGCCGAGATGTTATCATTTCCAAGGCAACCTGTCCCCCTCGTCCCACTTCCCTTACTGCTCTTTAATGCATACAGTTACCCTAAAGAGAGCAAGTCTTCGCTGTTCAAAGAATAGCAAAGCTTATGTACCCATAGAGAGGGTGCGAGTGTGACTGATTTATATGTGTGAAGGGGTAGGAGTGGCTATAGAGTCTTTTCTTAAATGAAGATGGAGCAACACAGATTCTGATGAAAAGAATGAAAAAAACTGAAAGCCAAAAGGCAAATGGACAGGAAATAGGGACTCAGAGAGAGAGATGTGGGATGGTGGCCGCCAGCAGGATGGGTCAGCATAGGAGGAAATGGAACCATTTAGGAACATTTTCTAAGAGACAAGTAACTTGTTTAGTATTAAACATTTGTGAAGATTTTATCTTATTCCTTTATCAAAGTGCAAGCATATAGAAGTCACTTGGTTTGGTTTTGCTTTGTTTTGTTTTAATTTGTATCACATCACTAGCCAACATCCCCCTCAGTATGAGTGACCTGAAATGTGGGTACAAACTGACCCCGCAATACACCCTGCTCATCTATATGCCCAATGTACTTTATATTCTCAGCTGTAGGGCAAAATGCCTTTGGCTCTGCTTTGTTCTCAGTAAGAACTTTTCTCCTGTTTAAGTCCCAGCCCCTGTGAGCCATCTCAAGGGATCTAATCAGAATATGACGGACAGCCTTTGGTTCAGCTGGACTCCAGCCCCTGGGGACCTCGACTTTTATGAGCTGATTCTCTACAATCCTAATGGCACTAAGAAGGAAAATTGGAAACACAGGGATCTAACAGAGTGGCGCTTTCACGGCCTGGTCCCTGGGAGGAAGTACACGCTGTGTGTGGTGACTCACAGTGGAGATCTCAGCAACAGGATCACAGGGGAGGGCAGAACAGGTAAGAAACCCAATCACCAGTGGCCCAGTGTTGGAGGGAAGTAGCTCTCTTTTAATTTAAAGATATTTTCCATTATTAACTTGATAATAAATAGAGTTAATGATGATGTGCTGTGCACTAACCTTCACAAAGGCTTTATGGTGCAGTGTAGATGAAAGATTCACATGGTCATGAAAAGAACTAGGTCCTTAGTTTAGCACTGCCACTTACCCGTGTGAAGCTGGAAAGTCACTGGACATCTCTAAACCTCAATTTTCATATCTGTCAAGTGAAGATAATGATATACATCGTCATTATGTTGCTATGACCTGTGATTCCTAAATGTTTTGTCTTGGGCACACATCAATAACATCTGTATGGCACCCTGCTGTCAATCAATGCCACCCTGGGGTCAGTCAATGTCATCTAAAACTAGGCACAGTTATCTCTGAATCCCCACCCTTGAACCCCAAAACCTAATGGAATCAACACTTTCTCACACCTATAACTCATTCAGGGCACATTTATGCTCTACAGTACTCTGATATGGAAGAGTTCTGATTATGAATACTAAAAGGTACATAGTAAACTTGAGGGCAGTGCCTTATACATAGTGAATAATACAACTTTAAGCTTCTATGGCCTTTTTACCAAATTGCCCTTTCCTGCAAAGTCGCTAAAGTATGTCTGATGTCATTCAGTGATCTTATCTGTGCATGCTGAGTGCTGCTGTGATTATGTGGCTTTTTATTTTTCTCCTCCACACAGCCCCAAGTCCCCCCAGTCTTTTGTCCTTCGCTGATGTTGCAAATACATCCTTGGCCATCACCTGGAAGGGACCCCCAGACTGGACAGACTACAATGACTTTGAGTTGCAGTGGCTCCCGAGAGATGCACTCACAATCTTCAACCCCTACAGCAACAAAAAATCAGAAGGACGCATTGTGTATGGTCTTCGTCCGGGGAGATCCTATCAGTTCAGTGTCAAAACTGTCAGTGGTGATTCCTGGAAAACTTACAGCAAACCAGTTTCGGGATCTGTGAGGACAAGTATGACATGTTTTACTACTCTTGAGTTTTAGATGGAGTGAGAGGAAATATATGTTCAGTGAGGCTTGATTTGAATCCACATTTTTATTTGGGATTCATTGGATTTGAATTCAGACAGATGTGAATATAAATTTGTTCATTCATTAAATATGAACTGAACAATAAAGAAATAATTCTGCTCAAATGGAGCTTTTGTTGAGGGTGTTATTATTATTAAAAAAATTATACTTTTGATGTGATGAGGGAAATAAATAGTACGATAGAAAAGCATGTTGAGGACCACTTCTAGGGAGTTTCCTAGAAGAAAAAACATCCAAATCAAAACCTAAAGCAAGCAAACTTCACCTACTAGAAGTGAGGAAAAGAAGTGGAGAATATTCCAGAGAGTAAAATAAGGGATGAAAGAAAGTTTAGCTGGCCAGAGCATGGAAGATGAGGATAAAGACAATACCTTGTAAAGTATCTTGTATGCTGCGGTGTCAACTTTGAACTTTATCATCAGAAATTATGCTTAATCATATCAGAAAGTCACTCTGAGTACAATGTAGAGAATAGATTCAGAGGAGCAAAACTAAAAGTGGAGAAACCAGTTAAACCCAGTAAGTATAGCTTTCAAGGTCAGCTCAGATGGTTATTGGTTGTCAATAAATACATAGTTTCATTTATTCAATAAACATTAATGCTGTGACATGTATAAGCTGTGTTCCACATTGTATCCAAAGAACAGCTTGGGATCAGAGAGTTGTGTTTGAGAAAGAACTAAGAGTTTTAGTTTATAGCAAACTCAGGCTGAGTTTTCAGTGGCTTACTATGGTCAGGGTCTATTCAGTCTGTTAAGCAGAACACCACCCACTGGTTACCAAACCCAGGACAGGACTCCAAACATTGCTGCCCCTTGCATACAGGCACCAAGGGAAGCACAATATAGTCAAGCCTAGGGTGGAACAAAGTTGTACTTACATAGAGAGGAGACAGAGAAAGACCAAATTCAGTTTTCTGCATCAGTCCCTCACAGCCACATGGCTTCCCCGCCACTGGTGCAGACTAATTGGCTATGTGCGCCCGTCTCAGGCTGCAGCAGAAGTATGTTCTGCCCACTCCTCCAAAGACAGATATAGCATGGTATTGATCAGATATTGTGTGGTGCACAGGCTTAAGCAGAAAAAGAATGTACATTGACACTGACCTCAAAACAGGGGAGGATATTCCTACTCCAGGTGATCAGTTCAACACAAGCCACCTGGGAAAAATTCCAGGCCCAGGGTCCATTCTTATGTAGCCACGAGGTGGGGTGAAAGACTGCGCCTGAGACTGCCTTGCCCAACTGCATCGGAGGTGCTCCGTTTAGAAGCTCATACAACACCGGTAGAGAGTGGGCTTGCACATCACATCTGGATTGGTACCATCTGCACTATTGCAGTGCAGGCCCTGCATGCTAAAATTTAATATAGGCATTTACTGAACGAGGCATGACCCAGAGGAGAACAATCCTAATGAAGAGGGGTGCAATGTTGTAATGTTGTTTTATAACAAATGACTATTCATGCCTGCCTGCTTCTTTCTGTCTCTCCCTGTCTCTCTTTTCTTCTCTCTGTCTCTGTCTCTCTGTCTCTCTGTCTCTCTCTGTGTCTCTGTCTCTCTGTCTATCTGTCTCTCTCTCTCTGTCTGTCTGTCTCTCTCTCTCTATCTGTGTCTCTCTCTCTTTCCTTCCTCCTGTCTTTCTTTTGAAAGGCTGTTTAAGAACTGGGTTTGGCTGTGAATAACAGAAAACCCAAAATGAGAGGCTTAAACAAAATAGAAGTCTATAATTCTCAAAATCACTGGATGAGCTGGGACTATAGCTCAGTGGTAGTGTTTGCCTAGCATATGCAACATCCTAGGTTCCACCTCAGCGCTGAAAAAGAAAAGAAAAAAGGGAAAAAAGTCATCTCAGTACTTAGTTTTCTAAGTACTCCACCCATGATGCACAATTTGTGGGTCTTACGTTTTCTTATTGTAATTTTTGCTTCTCTATAGGTTAATTTATTCCTCTCTGGCTTCTCTCGGGAGTTTATCATTGATTTTCAGCAGTGTGAAAATTATATGCTTAAGTACAGCTTTTTTGGCATTTATCCTATATGGTACTCTGTGAGATTCCTAGATCTGTTGTTTTTCATTTGACATTAATTTGTGAGACATTCTCAATCATTATTGTTTCAAATGTTGGGTAGTTCTTCTATTCTTTTCTTTCTTTTCCTTCAGATATTTTTATTATGTCTGTTATGCCTTTTATTTTTGTTCCAAAGTCTTTGGTATATTCTGTACTGGCTTAAAGGGGGTATTTTTTTTGTATTTTGCAGTACTGGGGATTGAACTGAGACCCTTGAGCCTCCTAGATAAGCACTGTCTACTGTCTCCAGCTCTCCATCCTATTTTTCCCAGTCTTTGTTTTTTGTTTGTTTGTTTCCACTATAGTGCATCAAAATTCTTCATTATTTTTGAACAACAGACATCACTTTTCAGGCCCTGGGCCCTGAAAATTACATAGCCTTTCATATCTACAAGGCTTGTAGGTGATATGTAATTTTAACTTGGGGGAGAGAAAGAATAAGCAAAGAGAAAAGAATAAAATTTGTAACAGGTACCATAAAAACTCAACAAGGGAATGAAATGGATTTTTTTCTGTTCTGTGTCCTTAATGTCCATCAGACTATTTTTATCGTACCCTACAACATACAGTGTTTTCGCGAGCTTTTTAAATGGGTTTACCTCACTGGCTTTCGCCATCTGAGAACTGTTAACTGTATTTTGTGCTATGGCCAACAGAACAGTGGGCAGACCTTTAAATTTTTTTATCAAGGCTTTTGACCACTGAAATGAAGTTGGATGGTCTAGACCAGTGATGTGAAACTTCTATAGAGTCTTCAGGATACGAAGGGCCCACTGCAGCATGAATGCCTTGGATTCCCCACCGCTGTTCTAGCCCTAGGTTTTCAAGTTCTGTTCCAGAGCCTGAGGGTTGCTCAGAAGTTTCTGCAGAAAGAGGATATGCAACAAGAGGCCTTGGCCTCCACTCTGGCATGGCACCTTTGGTTCCCCAATTCACACTTAAAATATAGGACAAGAGCCCCTCTGACTTTGCATGTTGTGGATCTGAAAACTTTTCTTTCTTAAATGGCTTTGTTGCTACAATTGAAATTCAAAAGATACTTACCTAAACTGTACAGTTTACTGTCCTAGCATGTAACTAGAAAAGGTCGACATACAGCTAGCTACCTGGGAAACTATGAGTTTGGTTATTAGCCTGCATAGCCTCATAAGGATTTCTCTTTCATACTGAATATTTTGCTCATTTCTGTGTCATTCACAACAACGAACAAGACTAGCTGCCATTTATTGAGATCCCAATGTGTGTCAGCTACTGTGTTCAACAGGAAAGAAAAACTAAATGGTGATAAATATGGCAGGATAGAACCAGGTGACAGATGTGAGGGGCCGCAGCAATGTCTGTGTCTGCAGCATAGCACGTGAGCATTGAAAGGCAGGCAGAGAATGGAGAAGAGAGATGGAATTCAGGGCCTGGAGGATAACAAATCAGTAACGCCAGTTTGTAATTCCATTGCCGTAAGAGCGCACATCTATTGAGTACTTAGCGTGTCCGCCACTGTTCTCAGTGGCTGTGTGTGTTCCAGTCATATAAAGAAGACACTCAGCATCCTCGTTTTATAGATGAGTCATGGAGATGTAGTTTGCTCATGAGTGTACAACCAGTAAATAAAAACTGTAACCAAGCCAGGTGTGTTGGTGCACCCCTGTAATCCCAGCTCTAGGGAGGCTGAGGCAGGAGGATCACTGCAAGTTCAAGACCAGCCTGGGCTACAAGTGAGCTCAAGGTCAGCCTCAACTGCATAGTGAGACTATCTCAAAAAGACAAAAAAAAAAAAAAAAATTGGTATCAGCCTAGTCAAGCGGCACTGTTAGCCTCTGAGCTATCTACCTCAACTTCTATCTGACTTATCACTTGATTTCATGTGCATTTGTATTTCTAACATATTGTCACTTGGTGATTCTCTAAAGGGACAATATTTTAACTTTTAATTTCTTTTTAAATTGAGTCCTGGCACCCAGAAATTCCTTTGAATATCAATGAGAATTTTCTCCTCAAAAAAAATCTAAAAAAAATGTGAGAGCTATTTCTTTAAATCTCAGAGTTAGTTGAACCTGAAGGAGCTGAAAAACACGTCTGTCAGAGTGCTGAATCGAGTCTTCTCTCTCTGCTTTAGAGCCAGATAAAATACAAAATCTTCACTGCCGCCCTCAGAACTCAACGGCCATTGCCTGTTCTTGGATCCCTCCTGATTCTGACTTCGATGGGTACAGCATTGAATGCCGCAAAATGGACACCCAAGAAATCGAGTTTTCCAGAAAGCTGGAGAAAGAAAAATCTTTGCTCAACATCATGATGCTGGTACCCCACAAGAGGTACCTGGTATCCATCAAGGTGCAGTCAGCCGGTGTGACCAGCGAGGTGGTGGAAGATAGCACCATCACGATGATAGACCGTGAGTGACTCTGCAGGTTTTCTTGGGTCTCCTGCTACGCAGGGTAAGGGCTCTGCACCTTCCTCTAGCCCATCTGTCTCCACTGTTCATTTGCGTACAATTCACTTGTACATAAGCTTGTATCATTGTCACTTGGAGAAGAGGACCCAAAAGGCCCCAGAAAATGGAAACATTTTTATGAGTAAAGTATGCTGACAACAAACAAGTTAAATGCTTTTAAAGTACCTGAATGAGTTAGTATTTAAACACATCGCTTTGCCTATTATAGTTAGAGCTATAATGGAGCTTTTAAGCAATTTGATGCTACGACTGCAGGAAATCCTGCAGGGGAGCTGCCTCTTTCATTATGTCTAATGTGCCACTGGGAAATCACCATCTCTGTTTGCTTCCTTTCAAGGGAGGGGAGAATTTCTTGATCACAAGCTTTAAGCACACACCCTTTTTTTCTCTTGCACACACACACACACACACACACAATCTGGGGTCTGGTGTAAGTGACTGGAGACCTTTGCTCTACTACTTGTTTAGGAAGTCAAAACTGCACTGTGACCCTGGTTGGTTCCCTCCTTACCTCTTTTCCAGGCCCTCCTCCTCCACCCCCACATGTTCGGGTGAATGAAAAGGATGTGCTAATTAGCAAATCTTCCATCAACTTTACTGTCAACTGCAGCTGGTTCAGTGACACCAATGGAGCTGTGAAGTACTTCACAGTGGTGGTGAGAGAGGCTGACGGTAAGTTAGGATGAGTTACTGAACTCTACTTAATACCCAGAGTTGACTTCTCAGAGGTCGTGTGGGAGTTCCTTCTGTGACAAGTTCTTCAGAGTACTGACTTTAATTTTTGTATCATTTAGCTCTGTCTCTGTTCGATACCAGAAGACGTAGCAAAAACTGCTCCAAGGCTCTTTTAGCAATCAGGCCTGTTATCCTTGGGGTTTAATTAATAAATGGAGGGAGAGGAAAAAGAACAGAAGTTACAATAATACTAATAAAAACAATAGCTAGTCTTTATTGAGTTTTGACTATTTGATAGGCATTCATGAAATGCTCTGCACATATTGACCAATAAAATTCTTTTCACTAACCATTTGTCTAACATATCCACTCCGGGACCTTATGTATGCCAGAAAAGCACTAGCACTGAGCTATAAGCCCAGCCTGCTACTCATAAATCATATCACTGTTCTTTCATTCTACCATTAAACAGCAATATGTCTTAATTCTCTTCACCCCTCTCTGTCTCAAATACCTGAATTGACCATACACTCCCAAACCACCCACCTATTCACAAAAATAGCCAAAAGCTTGACAGAGGGAAAATTTCATGAAGAACATTTCTCCTTTTTCTAGTAAATTTTAAATAGTACATTTCATTCTCTAGCTTCCTAAATTATTCAGCGGCTGCCTAATTCCTACAGGTTAGACAAAAACTAAATAATAGCTTTGCAATGCTCCATACAACCACTGAGTGTGATCTTTAGAACTTACTATTTTGTATCTATAGAGCATTTGTCAAATGACTATAGGTGTTGTAGTTGAGCTATGTATGTCTCTGTATGCATTTGCCATTGAAGTCTTATATGTTAATTCTTCAAAAGAGATGCTTGTTCCTGCAATGACACTAATATATTTTATCCTTTATATTCAAAAAATTATTTAAGGTGCCACACCTGAGTTTAAGCATCCCTGACAATTTTGACTGATTTGTGGCCAAGGTAGAAACTTTAAACCTAACAAACAGTGGAGCAATTTTCAGGCTAAATGACATTTTAGTCTCATTCTGAGTATCTGATAGTCCATGTGCTTTACATTTTATTTATGTGCTAAATCTGGTTATGCAATTACCAACTGAGTAACTTCAAGGTGCATCCCAGATTTTCTCATACCTCACAACTGAAGATAAATTTGTAAACTATGGAAACATTACTTTTAATTATGCATGAAGATAATTTTTTACTACATGACAAAACTCACACCCCTGAAAGCAGTCAGTGGGTTTGCACTGTGTCCACAGAAGTGGGCCATAATCCCCTGGTAATCATCTATAAATGTCACGTATAAAATACACACTCATCCTAAGGTAACTCTCCTTTTCAACTACTACCAACAAAATAACATTTTCATTTCCAGAAATGCAAATGTTTAACAAAAGAACCAACCAAATGTAGAAAGTTACCTGTCATCTGGGTCTTAGATTGGCTTGTCAGGATGGAGTTCTGCTGGTGAGACGCTATGCAATTAGGGATATATGGGAGGAGAGGAACCAGAAAATCTTTGAAAGGTAGCTTTAGGGTTTAGACCAGGGTATTGACACTTAGGGAGAGGAGGACAAAAGTAAAAAAAAAAAAAAAAAAATCCCTTAAACATTTCTGTCTGGGAGGTTTCTAAAATGGGAGTTAGGAATAGAATGTTACAAGGACCCTGGTTCTTGGAGTTAATCAATTCCTTCTCCCTTTCACACCAACCTGCATCCTCAGACGTGGCATAAGTAAAACGCCAATAAACTAGAAAAATAATAATATTTTTAATATCCACTTATTGTAAGCAATTCATATTAAATAAGAATCAGGATGCTGTAATGAACCCTACAGTAGCACTCCCAGAAATTCATTATGAATGGTGTCTGATCTCCATAATATTTATCTTCCTAATTATGCTTTTCTCCAACCAATATCAAAACTAGTTCATAGTGCCAAAACACACAGCAGGCTGGATAGACAAGGGAGGAGTTCTGGGAACTGCGCAGAGTGAGCCAGGATTAAACTGTACTCAAGATAACAAAGAGCCCCAGACAGAGCAATTATCAGTCTGGGCCTGCCAGTGGATCATGCATTGTGGAACAACTGCTATGACCTGGGACGTGATTTCTCCTATCGCTTCCCTACTCCCCAGGTCAGGGGGATTTCCTTATTAGCTCAACTACAGTGGCTGTTGGCTAGGTAGAGAGCTTATTGAGTGAGTTGACTGTTCCAAACGGAGAGTTATTCAGCTAGCTGGTGCTGTGAGATACAATATCATTTGATACAATGAGACAACCTCATTTTATTTCCTAAAAAATGATTATATACATGTGCATGTATAATATTTATTTTAGAAAAGGTAAATTAAAATTAATTTCACACTGTCCTTTTAGGTCACAGAACCTGTATTTGGGGATGACCAGAGATAGAGGCTAAGGAGGCAGCCTCAGGAACCTAGTTAAACGTCACTGAAATCACTCAAGTCACAAGAAAGGCAGACCTTAACTTTGGGTTTTCTCCTTCAGGCAGTGATGAGTTGAAGCCAGAACAACAGCACCCTCTCCCTTCCTACCTGGAATATAGGCACAATGCCTCCATTCGAGTGTATCAGACCAATTATTTTGCCAGCAAATGTACCGAAAGTCCTGATGGCAATTCCAAGAGTTTTAACATTAAGCTTGGAACAGAGATGGACAGCCTAGGTGGAAAATGTGATCCCAATCAGCAAAAATTCTGTGATGGACCACTGAAGCCACATACTGCCTACAGGTTAGATGCATTACCATCATTATTTTACTACAAAAGACATGCTATAGTAGTCAGTACTCAGTTGTCTGAAAATCTGCTGCCTATGAGTTCCTGTAAACTAATAGCCTATTTTACAAGACTACTATACTGGGTAATTTATAAAAGTTGGGTTCCTGCCTCCAATCATTCACAGGTAATGTTTAAAGAGGGCTTTCAACATTGTAAAAACCATTATGTGGAGAATGAAAGCTTTGAATAGATTATTCTTTCTCCTACACTTCTGTAATATGAGTCAAATGATTTATAATGTTAACAACTGTGAAAATATCCAAAAAGACTGAGTTTGGGGAAATCCAAACAATATGAGGTTATGACTTTCACTTTTAACAAGGGATAGGATTATACTTATTTTCCATGTAAGGTGTGCAAAGTTGAAAGTGCTCTGTGATCATCTAGACAAAACTCTTAAAAGGAAAGGGCCTCTGAATGAATGGGGACATATTTCCTTCCTCCTGAGATGGCAGACCAAAGAAGCAGCTGTTTGACTTTGGTTCCATAAGTACCACTGCAACCAACAAGCCCTTGCAGTCCTAGAAATTAGAGATCTCTTTTCTGCACTGTTTCCAGAAAGAAAGTAGAAGCAAAAGTACATATCATCCCAACAAGAATCCTCAAGAGAAAGGAAACCTGGTCTATTGTCTCAGCTACAGGCATCTAAGATTATTACTTTGCAGAAGATGTGCCTTCACTCTTGAGTGTTGGCAGAACTGGTATCCAGCCAATATTGCAGCCAGTCTGGTTCTCCATGAGCCAGTGTCCATTCTGGTTGGCCAAAGTCATACTGACTCAATAGATAAAACACTACTGTTAGTTCCAAGAAGAGACCATGACATAACATCACATTTAAGAGAATCAAAGTCATACTGACTCAATAGATAAAACACTTCTGTCAGTTCTGAGAAGAGACCATGACATAACATCACATTTAAGAGAATTCTTAGCCCCTCCTTTACATCAGCGAAGGCAGCCGATTTCCCTAAAAACAAAAGACTCACTCTGTGGGAGAACTCTGCATACCTACTTCTGCCCAGGACTCACTACAAACAAGCTTGCTGTTACCTCCCAGGCAAGGTCAGCACCTCCAGAGTAAACACACACAAACTTATTAGTGATATTTTCTTTGAGAAGAGACCATAAGAGCCTATTTGAAACAAGAAAATATAACAGAGGTCAGAAAATAAATCCTTCAGATCAGAAAACTGATTCTTCAGTTCCTATTAGAATCAAGAGAAACCTCACATGCTTCATTCCTTGAGCTCAAGAAATCTGAGCAAAAGCCCACCAAGAATCATTTTCCCTTTTAAAGGTGGAAAATTGAGGTTTTCTTGCTCATTTACATGTGGAGAGCACAGAAATGACTTTAATCCACCTTTTGTCAGAGGGCATATGTTTGAGTCTTAGAGGACAACTGGAAATGTAGATTAATAGTGAACCCTTTAAGATATGAGAGGAAAAACTAATGCAAATTCCTTTTCCTTTTTTGATAGTTTCACAAAGAGGTTTGTTCTTAGCAACCTCAGCATACACGGTTTGTTTGTTTGTTTGTTTTTCTTATTAAGACTGGAACTTTCACATTTTAACCAAAGAACACGGTGCATAGCTTCTCTCTGACATATTTGCACTGCCAGCTTTACTACTCTTCCACTTTGGGACAAGGTGCAAGAGTAGTGTTTATTTATTTTTAAATAAAATAAGGGTCACTTGAACACAAGCACTGTGATTCCACAACAGTCAGTCTCATAACGACATAACTATTAGTGACTAAGAGATAGGTAAACATATACAACAGGGAAATACAAGACAAAGGGATGATTTATGTCCTCAGTGGAACTGAATGTGACAGTGCAAGATTTCATCATGCCACTCAGAACAGCACACAATTTAAAACCAAGGAATTCTTTTTTCTGGAATTTTCCATTTAATGTTTTTAGGATGATGTTGACTATGGAAAACTGAAACAGCAGAAAGTGACCGTATGAATAAGGGAGGGGGAAACTGCACTAGAGAAGGCAAGTGACAAACTATGTACAACTTGCTTCTGGATCAGAGCCAGCCGGTCCCGTGGCACACATCTTTTCCTGTCCACAGTAGCTGCTGAGGTCTTTGGAAGCATCCCAGCACTTGAGTTCCAGCTCTGCTACTTCCTAGCTATGTAATTTTGTGAGCTGCATTCCAGCTGTCTAATCTTTGCTTTCATTTTCAGATCATCCCAGGGTTGTCTTGAGGGGTAAAGTATAAGACAGACTGAGTCTTACTGAGTCCCTTCTAGATTAAGTGTTTCTTATGATTGCTATTCATGTACAATAGCTCATCTCCTACCATTTGTGTCAGCACACCCTTCCCTTTTGCCTGTTCTCACTCCTCCAGATTCCCTCGATGCACCATGGCTCACTTCTACCCCTAGCCTTTCCAATCTTCTTTTCACTCTCTTGAGGACCCTTCCCACTCTTCTCTGGCTGGCTCTACTCCTGCATGTACCTGTGCTTTCTAACCCTTGAACAGATATCTGCCTTGTTCACTAGACTGACAGAACTCACAGTCTAACAAGAGCAACAGGCTTGTCACAGGACAGAGAAAAATGTATCAACTACTTGGCACAAAAGAGGTGCTCATGAAATGTTAATGAATAAATAAAGGAGCGAGCCAAGGCACTCTAAGGAAGTTACACATTCTTGTCATAACCAACTCATGGTATGCATGTTTTCTGGAACACAGCTTTCCTGTATTTCTAAAATATATGCTTGGTTCCACCTGTTAAGGGCATGCCAAGCAGCTAATACTTGATAAGGAAAGGCATAACCTTTCAAATCAAAGCACAGAAGAGAACCACATACTAAGAAGCCTCTAGTGTAGTAGCTGCCAAACACGCTTCCATCCAGCCAGAATAATTCTGCCTGTCTCAAGACAATAATCACCATGGTGACCCCAGACACTGCTGGGGATTTTTTTAAAGAAAATAAGTAAATAAATAGAAAATAATTTTTAAGAAGAGAGAAAAACATTGGGATTGAAAAAATGGCAAATACTAGGTTTAGGTGATATGCAAGTTTATTTTGTCAGTGAGTGTAGTATGATCTCATTCATTGTTGAGTTCCTATTAGCTGTATGTATCATTAGCATGGTTTCATATGGAAAGGGAAATAGAAGACCATCATGGTGAGAGGCAATTTGGAGGTCAGGAAAATGCTGATATAGTTTTGTTTTTATTCTAAATAGAATAAGAAGGTGGCCGCAGTAAGGTGGTCAGCTTCCTTGACCTCATTTCCCTCAAATGAAAAGAAACTGAACCACCTGATCTCTAACTTTCTGCTATAGAATTCTGACTGTCACTAATTCAAAGTTGAAATAATTATTATAACATATCAATTCCTGAACTTTCTGTTTAATACACAGTGACTTCTTGTTGTCCTTTGAAGACATTTCCCAATATATTTCCAGGATCTTTTAGAAATGCATATTGTACATGTGGTTGCTCAATATCATCAATATCTGGAGTGAATGACATTATTTTCCAAAATATCAGTTGAATCTGTGTATGTGTTAGAACAAGGGAATGAAAAGGTCAGAACTATTTGTCCTGGCTCAGTACTGCTCCAGCATTATCATAGCATATACCCGTATATTTTTGGATTAAATAGGTTTTTTTAATGCAGAAAAAGCAGATTTCCATTTATGTTCATAGAATTAAATAAACACTAGCAGAAATTGTCTTTCATAAGCCAAGCTTAATACTCTATTTGTAAACCTATAGTGAAAGAATCTTCAAGGTAGAAGGAACCCAAGAAATCACCCCAAACAGTTTTTAACTTAGGGTACAAGTGCCCTTTTACAACTTCACTAAGAACTCATTCTCCTTCAGCCTCAGACCAGATTCACCCTGAAGACTGGGAGCCTGCTACCTATGAAGCAGCCCAGGCTCTAGATGTTAGAGAACAGTTTTCTTTTCCTAAACTCCTCCCTGTCTATGATGTCAGCCTAGTTCTACCTTCAAGAAGAAAAATGACATCTATTTCCTTTTTTACAGTACAACCTTACTTAAATTTGAAACCAACTATCACATTCTTCTAAGAATTCTCTGTCATCATCCTGATCGCACAACTCAAGTATGTCACCAGAGATTGAGCTCAGCCCTCCAGACTGGCCTGATTCATGCCAAGGGAATGAGACATGTATGCTTTGATGAGATCAGAGGCTTTTCATTCAAACAGAGGTTACAAATCTGATGTAGTACTTATATCTCACTTGCTTATTGAATTTAGGACCAGTCGATCATCAGGCACTGTCCAACATGGACAGATGGACCGGTACTTCAGTAACTCTCCTGTCTGCTTATCATCCTTCCCCTGTCTAGCTCCAGTTTTCAGCAGTCTTGCATCTGAAGTTCCTGCTACCTGGAATGTGAGCCTGGTTCCTTTTGCTCTTTCCTCAGAGCAAATGTCTTCTTATCAAAGAGACTTTCAGTGACCATGCTGAATAAAGCAGCTTCACACAGTTGGACTTCATCGCTTTCCATCTTTTTATGTTGCTCGTTTCTTTTTCATAGAAAAAGACACCGCCATCTGACATGTATTTGTGGATTTTTTGGTCTGACTTTCTCCATGGGAATGTGACCTCTGGAATGGGAGGGACTTTGTTTTGTTCTGGTGGTATCTCCAGCTCCCAAAATTGGGACTGGCACACAGCACAAGTTCAATAAATATTTGATCAATAAATCAGTGAAACAATGCATGAACCTAGATCTGTCTGATTGCATAATTTATATCCCACCCTGCATACAAAGTTACCAGGTCCCCACCGCACTTCTCCTTGTACACATTTTTACTATGCTTAGCCACTAATTTGCTCTTGTATAAATCTGTTTTCTTTTCAGAATCAGCATTCGGGCATTTACTCAGTTGTTTGATGAAGACCTGAAAGAGTTCACAAAGCCTCTCTATTCAGACACATTTTTCTCTTTGCCTATCACCACGGAGGCAGGTAAGGCTAACTTTCTACCCACCCACACGTCTCCTGAAAGAACCTTTGCGGGGAGATCTGGTGACTTGGGCAATGATAGGGGAAACAATCATTTTCACTTAGAACTTAATCCTTATGTGATTGTGGATTGATGTGGATTAGCAAGATTGCACTATTTTTACAGGAGGATGGACTAGAAGGCAATTAATCTAGAAAATAAGATGAAGTACAAAATTTTTTCTATTAAAAATGAATTTTTGCTCAATCCTCCACACCCTAAAACAAAATAACAGAAACAAAAACTGAAATTAAAAAAAAATAGTGAAAGATATTAAAACCAAGTGCTTGCACAGTCAAAATGATGCCAAAGCTTTCAGTCAGAAATTGGAATGAGTGCTGGGCTTGGTGGTGCAAGCCTATAATCCCAGCACTTGGGAGGCTGAGGTAGGAGGATCACTGCAAGTTCAGAACCAGCCTGGGCTACAAAGTGAGCTCAAGGCCAGCCTGAACTGCATAGTGAGATCCTGTCTCAAAAAAAAAAAAAAACAGTTGGAATGTATGTAGGCATATACAGTTGGCTGTCTGTATCCACAGGTTCAAAACTGTGTATCAAAAATGGTAGAGAGAAAAAAATGTGTCAGTACTACACATGGAGATTTTTTTCATGCCATTATTCTCCTAATAGTAAAGTATAAGAGCTATTGACATAGAATTTACATGTTTTAAGTATTATATGTAACCTAGAAATGTCTTAAAGTATGTGAGAGGATATGTATAGGTTATATGTAAATGCTATGCTTCTTTATATAAGGTACCCAAGCATCCATGGATTTGGGGATATAATGGGTAGCCTCAAACCAATGCCCCTCAGATCCTGAAGGATAACTGTACATAGAAGGAAAGACTACCAGCCCCACTCCCCAGCAGTACTAATGATGAATATCTCAAAGTAGTGGGGCGAAGGCAGTTTTCCTTCCTTTTGATTATTATGTTTGCTTTCCTACTATTTAAAAATGCAAACTTAGAGGGCTCTGAGTGTAGCTCAGCAGTGTGGCACTTGCTTGGCATGCATCAGGACCTGGGCTCAGTCCCAGTTTAGAAACCAATAATAACATTTTTAAAATTAAAATGTTACTTTAAGAGGCTTTCACAAATTCATGAAAGAAACTTTTCTAGTGTGATAGAGGCAAAGTCTAAGTAATAATAGTAGCTAATATTTGCTAGTCACCTTCTCTGTGGCACTAAGCATTGCACATAGAATAAATTATCAAATCATCACTACAAGCTTTTGAGGTAGATGTGTTATCGTCCCCATTTTAAAAAATGAGGACCCTAAGGCACCAAGAGTTCAAGCAACTTGCCAAGATTATACAGCTGGGTTGTGACACTTTCTGCCTGGGCATACGGACTCTGCACTGCACAGGTCAGGTGTGTCCATCATGCCAAGAATAGCACTATTGTCATCACCCTGCTCCTTGACACTACTGTCTGTCATAGCTTTGCTGCAGCCAGTGTGCTGTGCTGGCTCCCTTGGTCTGGAGGAGTTCTTTAGAGCTGAAACAGTCTCTCCTGCTGCATGACAACACATGGCCCAGCGTACAAAGATCCTTATCTACTTATGCCAAATACAGGACTTCTCAGGCCAAAAAACGATCAGAGCCCACTTAAGAGGATTTAGATGTATTTGCCTATAATTTAATGATAAGTAATGTCTTTGTATACACAATTCTTCTCTATCTGAAATGTTATACAGCAAAAATTGTATTTAGTCCAGTAAAAAGACATCTTAAAGATACATTCAAACAGAATATTAAACACATTAAAACAAAGATAACAGTGTTGATTTGAAGAGTATGGAAAAGCAACATGCAGTAAATAAATACAAATTTTTAAAATAAAAAGCTTCGAAAATGGACTGCTTCATATAGTTAATATAAGAATTAAAACAGGAACACTTTTAAAAGACAACATAGCAGTATGACCTGGCATTATTAAATGGTTTATTTTTAAGTTATATAATAAAATGCATGATTATTTTCAGTTGCAATCTAGAAATTACTAAACAAAGTAATAAAGCAATATTTACCAGAGTTCATGGTATGTGTCACAGATAACACACACACCCTTAAAAAACACCTGTTATATAACCAAACTGATGATTTAAATATTATGGCTTTACATTAATCACACACAAACACATAGCTACACATGTCTTTGAACCTGTGCACCTGATTTGTGTAACAATATTTAAGAAGAACATGAGTTTCTTCAATATGACACCAAAAGGGCAAGCAACAAAAGAAAAAATATAAATTGGAGTTAGTCGAAATTAAAAGTTGTTGTACATCCAAAAGACCTCATCAACTAAATGAAAAGACAGCCCACAAAAGGGAGAAAGTATTTGCAGATCATATACAGTACTTGGTAAGGGTTGTATATTCAGAACATAAAAATAATTCTTACCTTACAATTCAATAATAAAAAGAAAAATGACACAATTTAAAATTGTGCAAAAGATCTGAATAGAATTTCTCTAAAGAGGTGCAAATGGCCAGTAAGTTTATGAAAAGATGTTCAACACCATTAGCCATTAGGAAAATACAAATCAAAACCACAGTAATGTATCACTTCATAATTATGGGAATGACTATAATCAAAAATAAAATAAGTGTTAATGAGGATACAGAGAAACTTGAACCCTCATAGATTGTTTGTGTAAATGGAAAATAGTATAACCACTGTGCAATATTTTGTGTTTCCTCAAAACATTGAGTATAGAGTCCTCATAGGATGTAGCAACAAGTATATATTTAAGGGAAATCAAGACATATCCACACAATAATTTATACTGGATATATATAGCAGTATCATTCATAATAGACAAAAATGAAAACATCTCCAATATCCATCAGTGAAAGGGTAAATAAACAAAGTGGTATATCCATACAATAAAATATTATTCAGCCATTAAAAGGGATGGAATTTTGACATGGTCTTTGGATGAACCTAGGACACATTATGCTAAGTAAAAAAAGCCAGTACAAACAAGTACATGTGTGCAATTCAATTTTTATGAAATGTCTAGCATAAGCAAATCTATAGACAGAGAAAGTAGATTGCTGGTTGCCAAGATTTGGGAGGAGAAACAGAAATGGGTAGTTACTACTAATAGATATGAGTTTTTCTTTTGGAGATGATAAAATGTTACAAAATTTATTGTGGTTACATTTGCAAAACTCTATGACTAAACTCAAACAACTATTGTACTATTTAAATGGATGAACTGAATGATATGTGAATTACAGTTCTTTATTTTAAATGTTTATTAGTACATATTTGCAGCATATAATGATTATATTCTTCATGGGGAGCTGGTGAAGAATTATATTTCAATAAAATCATTTTTAAAAATAGGCAAGCCAGGCATGGTAGCAAACTAGTATAATTCCAGCTGCTGAGGAGGGTATAAGACCAGCTTGGGCAACACAGTGATTCAATCTCAAAAGATTTTTTTTGCGGGGGGGGGACCGGAGATTGAACTCATGACCTTGTGCTTACCAGGCAAGTGCTTGTGCAGCTGAGCTAAATCCCTAGCCCTTGAAAAAAATTTTTAAAAGGCTACTGTGGCTACTGTTACTGTCAGTTTTTCACGAATTGCAGGAAGCAGTGTCATCCCAGATAATAAAAGGGAGATTTTATTAATACAACTCTTAGCAATTCACTGGATTTGCTAAAGCTCCAGATGCTATGTAAAATGTTTCATATAAATGAAATAGTGTTTTTATTTTGGTGGTAAACTTATGGCTTCTATCACAGGTGCCCCAAGCTTCACATGGCAGCACAAAGTCTGAAATTCCTTTATTAGCCATACATGATTAATTTAAAATATTAATACATTGTTCATCATATGTTTTGGTTACTTTTCTCTCGTTGCTGAGACAAAATATCTGACACCCAAAATTAGGGAAGGGAAGGTTTATTTCTTACAGTTCTTAGGTGTTTCAGTCCATACTCAGCTGGCTGCAAGGTAGGGTACCATGGCTGAGGGTCAGCCATTCACAGCAGCTGCCAACAGCAAAGTGCAAAAGGGCAAGAGAGGGAAGACACGCCTTCTTCCCCACCCTCACACTGTATGTGGGCTCCACCCCTGGGTGGGTGCTGCACTCACACAACCAATCCCAGCACCAGATAACAAACCAATCACGAATGCCAGACTTTGCCCCATCCATGATTACATGAGGCTTAAGTGGGGGCCATCTGAATACACTGTAACACTGTGTAACCAGCCTGCCCTAACAGGGTAGTAACCGGAAGTTCATCTTCTTAGCTGCATAGTCACAGCTAGCAGTCAACACCTCAGGGTGGGCATCACTTGAATCATACTCATGATAATGGTACTTGGGAGATATGACTTCAAAAGCTCTCTTACCAGTTCCCTGTGGCTAATTTTCCCACGTGGATTTCTTGTTTCTGTCTGGATTCTTGTAGAGCCCCTGTTTGGAGTAATTGAAGGTGTGAGTGCTGGCCTCTTTCTAATTGGCATGCTGGTGGCGCTGGTTGCATTTTTCATCTGCCGGCAGAAAGTGAGGTAAGCACAGTGATCCCCTTGGTCATTGAGTCCATAACTTTAGAAATGCAACTAAAAATGCCCTTTAGCCTGGAAAGTAAGAAGGGAAAATAATTTAACTTCTCCAAGTTAAACAACCATTGTTTTTGCAGTAAAAATAAGAATCAAACTCTAAAACCATAACATTTCTTTTTCAGCTTTATTATATATTGTTGATGAATTTGGCCCTTACCAATGATTGCGAGTCCATTTGTAACTTTATTTAAATATTAAATAGCCCCTTTTGCATAGGAAAAAAATGTTGGTTCATATCTTCATGACGACAGAGATATTTGTAAATTATGTGCCCCAATTCTTTTCTGATATATCCTGAAAAATATAGTTGATGCCATTTTGTGGGACATTTGCCATCCTAATTTAAAGAAGGAACTCCAAAGAACCAAGTAGCATGTGCCCCACTGCCATGCTCTCCTCTCCTAGTGAATGTTTTATTTGGCACATTACACCCTTTCTTGCAGTCATGTCTGGCATCTGAGATTTACAGGTTTGGAGTTTTTTTTAAGGAAAATTTTGTTGCGAGTGTGGGAAGTGATTATGACCCATAGCCAAAAACCAGAAGACAAACCTCCAGTTATCATAGAGATCTGTGTTTAAGTGGAAAGATCAACTTTTTTTTATGTTCTTCTTTCCCTTTTCCTCCCTCAAAGAAATATTGGCAGGGTGCAAATCTTCATGAATCCTGAAAAATCTAGATTTGCCCAAACATGAAATCCTGACTATAACTGGGAAACTTTTTTCAAATGAAATTTCATAATTGGAATAAAAATCCTCTACCATGGTATGGGGTTGTAACTCAATGGTAGAGTGTTTGCCTAGCATGTGCAAGGTCCTGCATTCAATCCTCGATACCAAAATAGAAAAACAAATCCTCTGCTTTGTATTTCAGCCATGGTAGAGAAAGGCCCTCCGCACGCTTGAGCATTCGCAGGGATCGACCACTGTCTGTCCACTTGAGCCTGGGCCAAAAAGGGTAAGTGCCATGTTTTCTTTCATTTAATTTATTAGAAGTTGGTATAATATGAGATTTGCTAACACAGTCTTTTTTTTTTTTTTTTTTTTTTTTGGTTTCTTCACAGTAGCCGGAAAAGTTCTTGGTAAGCGAAAACTCACTAATTACTAAGTTATACTACTTTAGAAATATGACTCATACTGGTTATGGTATTTTGCCTTTTCTTTAATAACTTTCTTTTCCTTTTATTTTTAATTACAGCCCCATAAAAGTAAATCAGTTTGAAGGGCATTTCATGAAGCTTCAGGCTGACTCCAATTACCTGTTATCCAAGGAATATGAGGTACAACTCAAGCACAATGAAGCGTGAACGCCCCCTAGTCCTCAGCAGGGTTTCTGTGCTGTAGAATTCCAGGTTGATTCATCTGGGAAGTTAAATGGATGCTTAGGGTCTCAGCTGAAGGCTGTTTGTGCCTGAATCCATTTGCTGCATAACCCTTCTAATCTACATCTCATCTCTTCTAATCTATACCTAATCTCAGGGCCAGTTTGAGCTCCCAAACAGTACAGCAAAATGCTTCCTGGATCAGATGGCAAGGATCTCAAAGGCATACAAATACTGTCAAGTTATACAGTCTAACTATGTGCTTGACTAGGAAATAATGTAGTTTGGTTAAAAAGGATCTAGTCTTTGGATTTTATTCCCAGTTTTGACATTTGTGCAACCTGGAACACATTAGTTTCCTGGCTAAACCTCACCTGTAAGATGGTGATAAGAGCAGCTCCCATGTGGAGCTGTAGTTCGGAGTTAATGCATGTAGAACACGAGCTGTTCATTCCATAAATAGCAACTGCTGTATGTATTTTTTTATATTATTGTGTATCTCAAGCACTGTATAATTTGTCTTGTTCTATTTTAAATTTTCCACTTGCAAACTTATTTTTGACATAACAGGACTTAAAAGACGTGGGTCGAAACCAGTCTTGTGATATTGCACTCCTGCCCGAGAATAGAGGAAAAAATCGATACAACAATATATTGCCATGTAAGTTTTGCGTTGCAATTTGTAAAACACTGTCTACCTCTAGCCACTTCTGCTCTGTCCCAGGAATAGAAGGGGTACAAAGAAATATGGTGTAGTGAGACATGGAAGCTCTCAGACTCTGAATGATTTTAATTAAGGAATGACTTGTATGTTACTGCACTGCTCTTCAGACGCATAATGACCAGCTTAAATTCTGATTATGAGAAGTTTTCTATAATTTCTCATTAAAGGCTCAGAGCAACAGTGGGTTAACAGCAGGGTTTTGACATCAAGCTGACCAGGGTTTGTTTAATAAAATCTCTAGTTAATTACTTGTAAAAAAAAATATGATCCTTACTGCCGCAACCCATGCGGCTCCTGAGGTTCTTGGAGTGAAGGACTGTGAGAGGATGAGAAAATAAAAAAGAGACAAAGCTGGGGTCAGGTGGAGCGCTTATCCTCCTGATATAGTCGGACCCTTGCTCCGACTATATCAATGCCAGCTACATACCAGGAAAGGTACTGCTCAACCAATGCTGCATGTTTATTTATATACTGGGAAGGATGACGTCAATTTCAGCCCCTCTGCCTAGCAATCCATTGCTGGGATTGTCTAGGAGCTTGGTGTTTTTCTGGGCTGTAGCAACTTCTTGGGGTGGCTGACCCAGGCACTTTTTGTTTTTGTTTTTGTTTGTTAGTTAGTTTGTTTGATAGGGTCATGTCTGGGTCATACCCTAGGTCAATTTCCAGCTTCAATGGCTCCCAACACCTTACTCCATTAGGTAAAGCATGAGAAGTTCATCTTTCTGAATTGTATTCATTCCTGCAGTTAAAGGGCACTGGCCCCTTCATTAGGACAGTGTTATGATGGTGCAAAGGAAGGTACAGTTGGGGTTCACATTGTATGCAACGTGGGGCAAATTAGTCATCCTGCTCAAGCCTGCTTTGTACAGTGGAGATTAGAAGACTTTCCTTGTAGCTGCTGTTGGGATCAGATATGAAGCACATCAAATACTTCACTTTACATAAACATAGAAAAATTACCCCAAGACACAGCAACAAATCTCTCAATTAACTTTCTTCCAGATGACGCCTCACGAGTAAAACTGTCTAATGTAGACGATGACCCTTGCTCCGACTATATCAATGCCAGCTACATACCAGTAAGTAAACCCCTCAGCTTATTATGAAGCTGAGACAGGTGCCTATTCTAGAAATGACACCATTTCTCCATTATGATCTTACCATTCTCGGCTCTGTAGACATTTGTAGATTTGTAGAAAACCATGTCTGAGGTGTGTTCTCTTTAATCACTTTAAGGTCCATATTTTACAGTGACCACAGTAACTTACAATTATCATGAGCTCAGGGTGCATTTTCAAAGGTAGTTCTCTCTGCAGACCTTAGACAAGATTAGAGCTCACCAGGGAACATAGGTCTCTCCTGCTAGGACTGCCTAGGTAAGGAAATCAATCTCATATGGATTTTTGAAAGTCACACACACCTCAAACAATGTGTCAAATCTTTGGCTCTAATTCTGTAGCATTTTTGCAACATCCTATGTCCCGTGACAGTGGAAGACATTTTAAGGGTCAAACAAAACCAAACTGAAATCCCATTTCTGCCCCTTGCTGGTTCTGTTGTTGGGTAGTTCTTTTAGAAATGGCTCACCAATTAAACTTATTCCAGGTCCTTCTTTCCTCAAACAAAGAATCGGACAAGCCGACAACAGTACCAAACGTTTATTTGAAAAGTGAGGGGTGAAGGGATAAGGAAAAAGCTAGCTCTGTAGAGTGAACTCGGCCCAACAAAGAGAGGAAAGGATAAAAGCAAAAATAAAAGCATGCTCTGCGCTCTAACACAGAGTGGGCTACTGTGAGGGATCACAGTTGTGGGCTCCTTGTAGCATCTCATCTCTTTTATGCCGTCCACATCTCATGGGATCCTGCGAGAAGTTTCACATACAGGGGTCCTGGGAATTATTTGGCACTGTCCTGGGATCATATAATTGACAGGTCCTGCTTATTTCCCCAGCCAGCTTCACCATACCCTCAGTTCTATGACCTTGGGCAAATTATTTTGCCACTTTGACCCTCTATTTCTTTTTCTATAAACTTAATAATATTTACCTCAAAAAATCATCAACTCACTCAGTAAACACCTATTAGTTAAATGCTAATTGTAAGTCAAACACCAAGCTATACGCAGGCAGAAGATAAAGAGCATTCTTTTTTTGGGTGGGGGGTACCAGAAATCGACCTCAGGACCTTGTGCTTGTCAGGCAGGTGCTGTACCACTGAGCTATATTCCTAGCTGGATAAACAGCATTTTGACCATAAAGGCATACTTAGAACAGTGGAGACCTCAGGAAATTATAAGGCTGAACCCTTATAGTCTGCCAGTATGTTTCTCCAACATAGTCCAATATGATCTGGGGCTCTTGTTACAGGGCAGATTCTCATGCAATAAGGCTGTGGTGGGGCCTGGGACTCCGCATTTCTAACAAGTCCCTAGGTGATTCCATTGCTGTTCAGGGTAGCAAGAACCTAGAGGTTGCTAGAGGGTATATAGGAGAAGGCTACCACCCAGCAGAGAGAAAGGTAAAGCAAGATCAGCTGAACAGGCCATGTGCTCAGAATAAATGAAGATGAGTCAGATGGGAGGCACTGTTTGGGTGGGCAGTATTGTGCGAAGCAGAGGCTCTAGAGGTAAAGATCTTCTACTAGAATTTACAAGTAATTCTGTATTGCTAGAATACAAAATGAGTGAATAAAAAGACAGAATTAAGTAAGATCTATGGAAGTCTTGACTCACTCTACATTATGTGATGAAAGGTTAACAAAGAGTGGTTTCTCTTCCATTAAGTTTCCTTACATGATATCCCTTACCAAATTATTCTGATGTTGGTTCTCTGAGCTGATTAAAAGTTGTGTCTCCAAAATGACTAAAGTTCAATCCCTTAAACAGTCTACATACACACTCACACACACACACTTGCACACATACTTACAATTAAAGGTGAAGTGTTTTCTAGATTATTACCAGAGTGCTCCATTTGCCTTTTAGAGACCCAGCCTGAAAGGGAAATGTGCCTCTTAATGATAGTTCAGTGTTCTGGCCTTTGTCCTTCCTGCTCCCAAGCCTTGACACTTCTATTAATTTCTTTTTCTCAAGCCAGGGGCCTGCCTTGCAGTGATCTCTGTATCATCTAATCTGCGGAGCTAACTCTTTGTTTACAGTTCTGAAGAGGCCCATTATTTCTGACTCTCCATGTTGTAAATTCATCGCAGGGCAACAACTTCAGAAGAGAATATATCGCCACTCAGGGACCGCTTCCTGGCACCAAAGATGACTTCTGGAAGATGGCGTGGGAACAGAATGTCCTCAATATTGTCATGGTGACCCAGTGTGTTGAGAAGGGTCGAGTGAGTAAACAGTCTTCCTGCCTTCCACGCTTTGCTTCCCACATCATGGATGGAATTTCAGCCCACCCCAATCCAAAGCTTCACTCCACAGTTCCAAGGAGAGACAATGGGAGAGTGTGGAAGCCACTTAGTTGTAAAAGGTGGCTGAATCGGGGCCTGAAGTTTCAGTCAAAACTGTTCCCATGTGATGACTGGGACTTTCATAAGGGCCTATTACGTAAAAAGAGAACCTGCCTGCTCATCTGCCCGATCTTTCAGTGTGTGGCTTGGGGTGGTGGGGAGACCCTGCCAGAAGAGTCAGGGGGCCTGGTCTTGCTCTCAAAAAAGATGGGAGTTTTAGGCTGTCTTGGAAGAGTCAAGTAAAATAATTAAATGGATAAATTAAGCAAGCTTCTTATAATGCATTTATAATCTGCTACTTTATGTAGTGACTTTTAGAATTAAAAGAGAGATTACAAACCGGGCGTGGTGGCGCACGCCTTTAATCCCAGCACTTGGGAGGCTGAGGTAGGTGTTGTGAGTTTGAGGTCGGCTTGGGCTACAAAATGAGCAAGGCTGGCCTGAACTACATAGTGCGACCCTGCCTTGACAAAAATTAGGCAGGGAGTTTGGCTCAGTGGCTTAAGTGCCTACTTGGCGGGTGCGAGGTTGTGAGTTTGATCCCCAGAACTGACAAAAAAAAAAAAAAGAGAGAGAGAGATTACATGTAAGGAGCTAATAAAAACATTACGTTTCTCCAGATTATTTATACTAGAGTGAGACCTGTATGTCCTCCTCAGCAAAACTAGCCTTATGTATGTACATATATGTAAATAGATATAGAACATTAAAGCAACTAGAAATATATGTATAAACATATACATACATTTATGTATAAAAGATAGAAATTGGGTGTGGTGGCACACACGTGTAATCCCAGCACTCTGGGAGCCTGAGGTAGAAAGGTTGTAAATTGGAGCCCAGCCTGCATAATTTAGCAACTAAACAAGACCATGCTTCAAAATAAAAAAGGGCTGGGGATGTAGCTTAGTGTGAAGGCTCTGGGTTCAATCCCCAGTACTGTAAAAAAACAAAAAAAAAATTATATACAGATGTAGTTCAGATGAGCCCCCTTGGGGTACCTCACCACAATTAGTAGAATAAAATGCATATATACACTATTTGACACACATGCATACCTATACAAATACAAGCAAATCTATATTCCTGATCAGCTAATATGTTTACCTTATAAAATAAATCAATTTATAAATAAATTACAAATACCACCCCAAAAATATAAAATAGACAAGAATTCACAATCCCCTTTCTCCTTTCCTTTTACATGTAAATACAAGCTGAGCTATCCATTATAACTTCTCAAAGATTTCTTGGCACATGGCCCATGTTAGAAAAACAATAAAAATAGGAACAAAACAGGGCCAGGAAAACAATGCCTTCCTCTTCTTGACTGGGTCTTTCTTTAGAAAGAACAATAAATTATAATAATAAATTATAATTGTGTAATTATAATAATTATAACAATAAATTATAGCAGATGTTTAATCTGCTAGTGGAGCAAGAATGCTGAGAAAATCAATTAAAAAAAAAACTCAAGCCACGTAATACTGACTGAACTGTGAATGAATGCAAAGTTTGGGGGTTTGGGGTTTGTTCTTTGTGGGGTAGCCCCATTTCTTGGAGCAGCAGCTCAGCTTCAGTACTGGTCATGAGCCAGCTAATAAAAAGTAGATGCTATATTGTTTTAGCAGCCGATCCTGAATTCCTAACTCAGGGAAGGATTTCAGAGTGCAACTCCAAGTCCTCACAGGAGTCGTGATTCTGGGCTGACTTTTTTTGTGTCTGTCCTCTTCTAGGTGAAGTGTGACCATTACTGGCCAGCAGATCAGGACTCCCTCTACTATGGGGACCTCATCCTACAGATGCTCTCGGAGTCCGTGCTGCCGGAGTGGACCATCAGGGAGTTCAAGATATGCAGTGTATGTTAGTTTGCTTGACTTCATTTAATAACCCAACTTGGGAAGATGTTAATCCTGTGCTGGCTGATTACACTCCTGTAGTTTTAGATCACAGAAGTTCTGACATGGCGCTATTGTCAAATGTAAGTTTTCCTTTTCTTATCCTGCTCTCATCTCTTGCAGGAGGAACAGCTCGATGTGCAGAGACTCATCCGTCACTTTCACTATACAGTGTGGCCAGACCATGGAGTCCCCGAGACCACACAGTCCCTGATCCAGTTTGTGAGAACTGTCAGGGACTACATCAACAGGACCCCTGGGGCTGGGCCCACCGTGGTGCACTGCAGGTATGTATGTGGCAACTTAGGAGACAGAAAAACAGCCTCCCTAAGGGCAGTGTGCTGTGGAATCTGAAAAAAAAGCTTAAGCATGGGGACAGTGGTGGGTGGCAGATTTGTCTGAGTTCAACTGAGAAATAAATTTCTACTTGTAGATTAGTCTATAGTATTTTGTTATAGCAGCAGCAATGGATTTTATTACACTGTCTCTTTTCTGCTCTCCAACCTCACTCCTCTTCACTAAACTTCTCTTCCACTTTCTTCCTCTCCCACCACTCCCTCACCCTTGCTCTCTATCCTCCTCTCCCTCTCTTGTTCTTTTTCCTACTGTGTGAAATACGAAGTCCTTAAGTGACTTCCATGCCCTTGATAATTGGATACCATCTCACTTCCCATCCAATTCCACACAACTCCCCTCCTGTTCTCACCAGGAATGTGACTGCGCCTGCTCCGTCTTGTGTTTTGCCATTCTTACTCCTTAGGGTGGCTTCTCTCCTCCACCTATGTAAGCCCTATGTATCCTTTAAGAAAGTTGTTCCAAGCCGGGCGTGGTGGCGCACGCCTTTAATCCCAGCACTCGGGAGGCTGAGGTAGGTGGAGCGTTGTGAGTTCGAGGCCCGCTTGGGCTACAACGCGAGCGCAAGGCCGGCCTGAGCTACATAGTGCGACCCTGCCTCAAAAAAACCAGGGCTGGGGAGTTTGGCTCAGCGGCTTAAGCGCCTGCCCTGGCAAGCACAAGGTTGTGAGTTCAATCCCCAG
>RJWM01015430.1:0-41245 GCA_004363535.1 Dasyprocta punctata
TTTAATTCTTATTATTACAGTATTTTAGGCAAATAGATACACTCTTGTTTCTATAGAATTTCACACCAAGCCCTCCATCCCATATAAAGATATTTTCAAACTGTATGTGTTTATTAAATCATTGCCTGTTCAGTTGGTAAGTGTGTTTCTGGGTTCTAATATATGTGCACCACCACTGACCCGAGCAATTGGTTGTCCCAGGTGAAACAGTGCTCAGGGTGGAAGCGACTTCATTTCGCTGTCTGCTCTGCGGTCCCGATGAGAAGTCATTTCCCTCCAGGTACTCGGTGTCTGCTTTCCTAAGGGGGATGTTACTTTGTTCCCTTCACTGATGACAAAATGATACAAGGTTGCTTTTTGTTTAATGACACAAAGGCGACCTCCTATCCTGGAAGATAAGCATTAGGTACTGCAAACTTGCGCAGAGCCAGGAGGAGATCGATAGATGCGGGCAGAAGGGGAGGGAAGACATGAAAACCACCTCGGCAGAGTTTTTCTCCCGCGGCGAACTCTGCGTGGGCTGACAGAACCACAGCTGGCGTCCCACACAGACATGAATGCAGTCATCTTTCCCCAAAGCATAAAACAAATTAAGTTTGTGAATGGAGGCACCGCCCTATGCTGGATTTGTGGGTTAACAGGGAGCACAGGCCAGTTGCCTGACAATGAAATTTGGTTAGAATTCCTATCGAGAAGTTTGAAAATGCTTGCTGCCCCTCTCTTGAGCCATGTGCAGATCACGGGTACTGAGATGGTAGCAAAAGCCGCACAGCAGCTGAAGAGGAGCGGTAATGAAATGAGCTGGGGGCATTTATGTGAGCAGGGCGACGGCGCAGCGCGGGGTGCTTGCCTGGGTTCTGTCCCAGGGCTGAGGAGAGAGAGAAAGGGAAGGAAGAAGGAAAGGGCATTTTGTAGCCTTTGACCTAGCTTTCAAGGAAGAGTAAATGACAGAAAATGCTCCTGATATAATACGAAATGAAACAAAACTGTAATCTCAACCCTGTGGGCCTAATGGCCCCATTTATATCAAACACATCTCTATAGAAGAAAGGTCAACATACGAAAAAATACAATAAATGCAAAAACTTCCAGATAATAAATAACTTTGATTTTTCTCTATCATTGTTTCTAAAAACTATAAATTTTGCTATCATTTTTCAAATAAGAAAAACACTATTTGAAAAAATAGTTCTGTTGGTACACAATAAAAGGTGGATTCCATAGATTAAACAAGTATTAAATATTGTAAAATCTGGGCTTTGTCCAGAGAAATCCCAATGGCAGAGTCACTAAGTGGGATGTCTCAAAACCTACTGTGGCAAGGCACTGGACAAAATATGTGCTCTGTACGTGCGTGCATACGTGCGTGCGTGTGTGTGTGTGTGTGTGTGCATGTATATGTCTGTGTGTGCATGCGTGTGTATGCATGTATGTGTGCATGAATGTGTGTGCGTGTGTGCATGCGTGTGCATACGTGTGTGCATGTGTGTGCGTGCACGTGTGCATAAACATGTGAGTGGCAGAATAAAGCAACAATCAGCACAGACTTTGAGGGCAGACAGCAGTGGCGCTGATGCTGGCTCTCTGCCCCAGGGAGTCCCCGTCAGGCCCCTCGGGGTCCAGGCAGGAACTGAGATGCTGCCTGAGGGTGTGCAGGTCTCTGGGGGTTGCTGGTTTCAGGCCTGCTCCGCCCACGGTTATTCTGATCCAGGGAGGTCAGGACCCTGCGGCCACCGAGGGGCCTGTGTAGTGCGGCCCCCGTCCCACAAATGAGGAGATATCGGACATTTCGCAGCCTCATGGGTGACCTCACTCCCACACAGCAGTTAACAGCAGTGGGACTGTGGGGTGAGCACTATGGGAAAGACAGCTTTTAGAAGAAACCACAAGAGAACAGCTCGGGGACTTGGGAAGTGAAAACCTAATTACTTAACTAGAGAGCAGTTGTGTGTGTGTGTGTGTGTGTGTGTGCGCGCGCACGTGATACAGCGTGGCTCTGTAACACTCTTCTGAGCTCACACGTTGAACACTCAGCCCCTGGCGTTGGCCGAAATGCTCTGAGGTGGGGCTGCTGGAGAGGCGCTGGGTCAGGCAGCTCCAGCTGTGTCAGTGGATCAGTCTGCGGGCCGATGGATTTGTAGCTTGATGGTTCTATTGGGAGGCGATGGAAGCAGGAGGCAGGGCCCAGCTGGAGGGAGGGGTTGTGCGGATGTCCCTCGGGGTTCAGATTTGTGGACCTATTTATTATCGCTGACCCCGTCTCTCTGTCTCTCTCTTTCTCTCCTTCTCTACCTGTCTATCAATGTCTCTCTCTCTCTCTCTCTCTATCTCTCTCTCTCTATCTCTCTCTCTGTCTCCATCATCTCTATCCCCTCTATCTCCATGTCTCTTTCTCTCTCCCTTTCCTGGCTGCCACGCAGTTGTCCTCCACTGTGTTGTTTCTATCTCAGAGCTAGCCATGGACCGAAACCTCTGAAATTGTGAGCTAGATAATTCTCTCCTCCTTGAAGTTGTTTCACTTAAGTGGAGGTTGGAGAGGGAAAGCTGACTAAGACAGTAAGAAATTAAAATACATTAAGATAAAGGATGTGATCTCACCAAAATCATTGTAGGAAGAATGAGAAGACCAGTCCCGTGTTTGGACTCACACTTGGAATGTACAAGAATCCACGAGAAGAGAAACTCAGATGAAGGCACCAGGGTAGCTACTGAATTTATGCAAATATGCTAATTTCATGTGTCACTAGTGAAATTAGAACTCTCATGGGCCATCACCAAGGTGGAAAAGATGCAAAAATACTGAACATTATTAAGGATGTGTTGGTCATCTTGCCCTTGCTGCGACAAACGCCCAAGGAAATCAGCTTTGAAGGAGGAAAGGCTTGCTTTGCTCATGATTCCCATGGCCAGTTGGCCCCTTGGCCTCTGGTAAACAGAGAGAGGAGGGGCTGAGTCCCCGTGTCCCCTCCAAGGGCACAGCCCTGATGCTCTGACTCCCTCTGGCTGGGGGCAGCATCTGCACGTGCACAGCCTGCTGACCAAGGTCTTAGCCCGCGGAGGCAGGGCCCCCTGCGGCTGTCTGTCCCGGCCAGCACCTCTGGGATCGGTGCGCAGGTGCCGCAGAGGCTGAGCAGGCGCCAGGTCGCCTTCGTGTTTTCATCCAGACACACGTGGGGATGCCAACCGGAAACTAAGCCATGGAAAACAACCAAGTGGTCACTGATGTGCTCTGGGTGAAGATCGCGGGCATTCACATCACGCAAAGCTATATGGCGTGGGGATCAGAAAAGATACGGATAAAGTCTACAGACAGAGCAGCCGGGGGAAAGCGAGGCACGAACAGCCATGCACACTGGGCAGAATCACAGAAACAGGCGCACAGACTGGGCTATGTGACTCAGAGTGTCGGCGGCTCCTTTAGTTCTGCGGTGCCCCGCGGGGCCCGCCGGCTTCTGGGGAGGCTGCTAACCCCGGGCTTCTTATGCAAAGTGCTGCTTACCTGGGATGCTGCGTTTGTGAAAGTCTTTATAACAGTGCAATCTTCTCGACATGCAGTACACTTCAGTAGCAGGTCACAAATGCAGTGGTCCTCAAATGATTAGAATTTGGTTTCTGAAAGCTCGCTTAGAACAAGGTGCTACTGTAATTGAGGCAGATTAGTCCAGACAGGAGGAGGGAGACACCAAGGAACGTGAGATCGCAGTCTGCCCACCGGCTCCTGTGATGCCTCACCAGGTCACTGAGGGACACTCTTCAGAGGGCAGCATCCCAGAGGATGCCTGAAGCGGGGGCGGCTGGCAGACTGCACTGTTCAGGGGCTGACGGCCTCCGTAAAGTGCACAGGAACCAAGGACTCTGGAGAGGAAGCCAGGTGATGGAGACCACTGGGAAGCAGCTCTGAGCAGGACGCAAAATTAACCAGCTGGCTTTCTCGGTTTCTCTGAGTCTGTCCAGGCCGAGGGCCCTCGCCTGGAGACGGCAGCGGACTCACAGTACGTGAACCTGCGTGAGTCACTGGCCCCGGCTGAGGCCTGTGGTGGCCTGGGAGGCCGCGACACCTCAAAGCACAGGACGGGGCCACGGCAGAGGACCCCGGCTCCCGCCCCTGTTAGCTAGATGGAGGCTGCAGCTGCAGGCGTCTCACTCATGCAGTAAAGGTCAACCTGGAGACAAGAGGGCTCTCCTAAATTAACATAATGTATTACCTGGAAAAGTAAAACTTACACTGACCCCCAAGGTCCTGCTCAGCTTCCCGCTTTCCACTCTGACCCCTTCCTTTGTTGAAAACCAAATAAATACGGGCGCCCAGAGAAGTTCTCCCAGGAATAATCCCTCCTGCTGCAGCCACCAAAGATGTCCCTACAAGTTACAGGACCGGCCTGCGTCTCTGGGACACGTGGAGGGTGTGGTGGAGGGGAGGGGGAGACCCAGAAGAGTGGGAGTCTTTTGCTGATGCGAGTTCTTGCACTGCTCTGCTCTGGAGAAAGGTGTTCTGTCAGTGACTTTAACTAAAACATGCCTGGCTACCAAGCAGATGCCTTTTTGAGAGAATGATTGTGTCTTTGCTTCATAAAAAAGTCAGCTTCAGATCATGTTTCTCACCATGACCCTCTTTCACAGTAAGCAGTGCTCCTAAAATTCCCAAGCAGAGCCCCAGCCCGGAGGGGTTTGGATGGCACAGAAGCGAGCAGCTTCTGAGAAGGAATCAGGTACTGTGGTGCAGGAGGGTACAGGGCAGAGTGCAAATTCATTAAAGAGAAAAGAGCGAATGGCCAAAAGTAACCACAGGCATGCCAACTCCTGAGATCTTCAATTTTTCTCAGCTTTTGAGAGTACTCATTTTGGAGTTATCTGTACTGTTTTCTTTCGTTTGTTTCACCACTTCTCTTACAGTTCACGTGATCTTCAGTCTCGCAGGTGGCACCTTCCAGTCCACAGAGTGACCCCTCCCTACTGCACTCAAAATAGCCCCACGCAAGTGTCCCGGGGGCCACAGCTGACTGCCTGCTCACCAGTCCTGGCCTGTCTTAAAACTCTGTCTGCTCACTGCTCGATGTCTAAAGCTTCAGAGAAAGGTTTGCATTTAAAGGGAGCGCAGAAGTCAGAGGAGGGAGGAGGAGAAAGGGGAAGAATAAGCCAGAGACTGAGGCCATCCCAGGAGTGGTGTGCTGGAATTTTTATTTCTTCTTTTGATTCTATGTTCAATCACCAAATGCAAGATTTAAGCTTGTGCCTCTTAAAAAATGTAGTCAGCACAGCAATTCCACTGGCAGGTTGTCTACTTTATTCGTTTTGTTCTCTGATAGAAAGCACAGAAAGAAGCCGGTTTTCTCAACTCAAGAAGCAGGGAGTTCAAAGGGCTGCGATGGGTTTTCTGGATTGTGTGCTACGAATCAAAAGCGTTCTCCTGACCTTGTGGTGCAGGAGCTCCCAGTTCTCAGTCAGCACCAGAGGCTGATGATTCCCAGCACCCTTGCCTCCCAACACACAGGATTTAAATATTTTTAATTTTGAGTTTAACAGTCTGCGTGCAGGGAGGACGTTTTTGCAATACTTAGTTAATTTAAAGATTTGAATATAACAGTACTCAGTCTGCATAAAGAAGAACTGATTTTGGAATAAGTCCATAGCATCTGTGGTTCATAGTTTGGCAAAACCGCACCCATGAAGGACTCGCGATGTCCGTGGGACAGTGCCGCGCGCCAGGTCAGGCAGGGCAGCGCAGAAGGCTTTGCCAGGTGGCGTGTCCACTGGTGGTTTCCACTGAGGGGAGGACCCCAGAGTGCAGGCCACAGAGAGATGCCACACGGTCAGGGTGTGGTGACTTCGGAGCACTGATTATCTTCAATTTTAATAAATTTCATAATATAGTTATATAATTTATTTTTAAATTCACTTTTAAGTAATACATGAAATATGAAAATTAATTATCATTACAATTTAATTGCACACAGTACTTTAAAGTAGGTTTGGATGAAGTTCTCAAACACTTCAGCATATGACTTTTATGAATTTTTACTAGAAATAACAGAAATGGCAATCTGTTCAATCTCCATTTTGCATTATAGTGGATAAGTTCTTGATTAAAGTTATACATTCTGGCATTTATATCAATGAAATGGTCCTAAATCAACAAATGCTGTTGATGTTAGTGTTCATGCGACTTCATTTAGCCTGTTCTGATACCATCGGCTGCTACGCTCATTTACTATATTATGTCACTGAGAGTTTCAGTCTCTCCTGTACACGCGGTGCTGGTCACTTTGCTTCCTGGCCGTACATTGTGCCTGAGAAAATGAACCTCTTGAGAGAAAAGCATCCATCCTGACTTTTGGAGAAGGGCTACGTATGTAAGGAAGATGGTGTTCTGAAAAGGAACTAGAAACTCCATGAAAGCACTTCAGGTTTCTACCTACTTGAAGCAAACTGGGGTTCGAACTGCAGTTTTGTTGAAAGTGCTGTTGCTCCCATGCGTTTCAGAGCTCTGGGGACTGCTGTGAATGACCAGCTCTGGGCACAGGTAAACCTGTGCACACTGTGCTAAAAGTCCCCTGTGTTTCCATTCGTGTGTAACGTTAAAGGGCAGCTTTCATCTTACATTTTTTCTTAAAATAAAAATGTGAAAATTAAACATGTTTACAGAGTATCACGTGTTACTTGTATACATATACCTGTATATTCTGGGTGTTTGATGTTTAAATAAGGTTAAAACATCTATTTCGAGCATTTTAAATCTTTTATGGTAAAAACATCCAAATTCTTTTGTTCAGTTTTTTTGGGGAGGGGGGTGATGCACTGAACAGCCGCCCTGCCGAGCCCCTCCCCAGAGCTCTGAGCTCCTCTCTGGGACTCAGTGCCTGTGGTTGTCCTGGCCCCGTCCCCAGTGTCCCAGCCTCTGTCACCAGCATCCACACTCGGCTGCCCCGAGATGGCTTATTTCACACGTGCACAAGAGCATGTGGATGGTGCCTCTCTGGCCCGCCTGGCTCCACTGAGCGCTGCGTCCTCTGGGATTATCCCTGTTGCCACAGCGACGGGACTCCTCCCCAGGGCTGAGTGGTCCTCCACGGTGTGTGCACGTCTTCATCTCCTCATCCACTGGTGCACACGCTGGTGGTCTCTGCTTCTTGGTGAGTGTGGTTAGTGCTGCCAAGAGCATGGGGGTGGGGGCTCGCGTTTCTTCCACCTTCCACATCTGTGGGGTCCACAACTGTGGATTCAAACGGGATACTTGGAAAAATAATTGTCTCTATACTTAGCACATAGAGAAGGCCCAGAGTCTGATCTCCAGCACCAGGCAAAAAAAATAAAATAAGCTTAAGAAATGAAACCATGGCTAAAGTCATACTTGGGATCCAAATTCACTTTGCTGCCTACCACGTGGGCTGGGATTGACTTTACCCTGTTCCTCTGTGGGTTCCTGCTTAACAGATCACGTGTCTGGAGCGTAGCTTGGTACTGACGCAAGGGATGAGTTCAGTGACAGCAGGGACAGGAAGGGGAGGGGAGAGATGACTTCCAGTGGGAGCCGACTGCTTCTTCAGTCTGGTTCCCAACTCGGAGAGGAAACGTGTGGGGTGGCAGGGCCGGGAGAGTAGGCACAGTAATGTCATCTTCAGATCGCAGCCTGGCCACTGCCTTGAAGGCTTCAAAGTGTCAACTTATAGATGTCTGTATTTCAAGTAAATTCCATCTTTTATTTGCAGGTGTAATCTAAAATTTTGGGGCCACTGCCCTCTGCAAATGCAGGTTTAGTATCCACACATGTCTCCAAGCAGCTGGTTCCTTTGTGCTCTTTCCCAAGGGCTCAGCGACGGTTCCCGGGTATTCAGCCTGAAGCAGAGTGGAATGACATCAGCGCACCGCAGCGTGGCTCATAGGCAAGGATTCGGGTCACCCCTCCGCCAGTCCCGCCCCCTGGGCCGCCGTGTGTCACCCAGGTGCGGTGACAGAAAGAGCGCTGTGTGCCCCACATACATAACCCAAGGGCAGGGCCGTCCCCAGCCGGGCCTGTGTGGGCCATGGCAGGACAGGCAGGGTTGGACAAACATGCGTGGAGAAAAGCCAGGGATCCTGTCCTCCGGCAGTCATCCGGTGATCAGCTTCAGGACGTGTGCCTGTCTGTCCAGGGGACAGCGTGGTCACTGCGCATCCTTGCTGCCTTGAGCTGTCACTTCCTCTCTAAGCCTCCATGAGTTGTTTGGCTGAGCTTGAGAAGTGTGCTTCTTTCGTCGAAGTGAGTAAACTCTAGAAGCTGTCACATTACAAATAGCATCTTCCAGATTGAAGTCTTCCCGGGATGAGGTCAGTGCCCTCGGTGTGAATTCATGTCCCTGTAAAACAACAGTGACAACAAAAAGTGTTGCTATTTTGAGCATGAAACACGTAGTTTCAAACAGATGTTCTATCTCTACTTTATGTCAAATTCTGGTTCAGAAAAAGTTTAACAGCCTGGATAATTTTAGACTAATGATGTAATAGTAACTATAAGATCAAATATAATTAAGCTACATATTTTTAGATAAACTTCTGTATGTGAGAGGTAAACAGTTATTTTAAAATATATAATTATTACTAAAAGCTGCACTATTAATATAAAATATAGAATGTGCTATAAACTACCACCCGTTTCCCCCACCATTTCTTAAATGACATGTGTTTGTCCAAATGGTTGACAAATGTTGGTGATGATGGTCAGTTTTCATGCTGAACCTACCTGTCAGCTCTGGACACAAACAATTCATAGTCAGTGTGAACACCCAGAGGTGCTAATGAAATGAGGCCAGAGGGGGCATCTGTGTCTGGACAGAAAAATCTGCACCGGAAACAATGAGTGAACTGGGGACAAAATACAACAGTGAGAATGACAGCCACCAGGAAACCACATTCTGAGTACTGGAATAAAAAGGCAAATCGGGGTCAGTAGAGAGAGGTCCAGAGAGACCCACAGAGGGAAAGAGAGAAAGATGCCAAAGTCTGGCAACACTGAAGAAATATGTGGCTACCCCAAATATTTGTCTACCCTTGTGCTGTCCATTGTGATAGCTCCTAAATGTGTGTGGCATTTTTTGGTTAAAATAAACTAAAACTTCTCCCACACTTGCTATCTTTGAAGTGCTCCATAGCCACACGGGTGCCTGGATGCTGCAGCAGGTGATGCAGACGTGGAATGTCCTTATCACTGCAGAAACAGCACAGCAATGAACCCCATGCCACGCCTACAGGGTTCAGATAGAGACAAAGGCAGCGCACCCACAATGGCGCCTCAGAAGCAAGGCTCCGCTGCTGACCCAGTGGGGTTGGCTGGGGCTGCTCTTACTGCACTAAGTACCAAGTTTTGGAGCAGTGGTGCTGTGGTTTGGATCTTACTCCGCCCCAGCGGCACATGGGCTGAAGGGTCAGCTGCCAGCCTGTAGCACCTCTGAGAAGTGTTTGACCTTTAACTGGTGGGGCCTGGTGGAAGGAAGTTAGGGACAATGGCCTTGAAGGACACATTGGGACCCCGAGTGTCTCCCTCTCTCTTTCTCTTTCTCTCTCTCTTTCTCACTGCTTCTTAGTTGCTGTGAGATGAGCAGACTTTTTCTGCCGCGAGTTCATGCCATGATGTTCCTCCTTGCCACAGACCCAAACCATTGCACTAACTGACCATGGACTGAAACCTCTGGAGCCATGAGTCAGAATCAGCCTGCCATCCATTTAAATTATCTTACTTCAGGTATTTTGTCACAGCTGCAGAATGCTGGCCATTTCAGACGGTAAGATCCATATTCAGTTAAGAGTGCAACACTGAAGAAACTCTTTCTCTTCCCACAGGTGAAAGAGAAATGCATCCTGTGGAAAATTCTCCAAAAGATTGAGAGCTGCAACCCCACACAGAAAAGTTACGAATGAAGAAAGCAGCTCCTTCCCTGGGAATTAGTAAACCTGAGCACCAAAGGGCATATGAACCCAGCGTCATCGGTAAGGGCCTGCTCGTGGACCGCCAGTCAGGGCTCCTGTCACAAAGGTGAAAATACGGGCAACAGAGACCCAGAGGGTGAAGGGAGCCGCGAGCTGTCAGGAGAAGGTCTCCAGTGCACTGTTTTTCTTCTCTCCTTGGTGAACGGAAGCTCCTGTACAAGGGGCCCTGGCTGTCGTAGCCCCAGCCCGCTGTCTGGAGCCTCTTAGCTTTGGTCATTCATGAGAATTGGCTCACGGCATCTAAGCTTCCCCATCCCTGCCTTGCCCATTTTCCCACGGTACCGGGTGGACCCAGGCATCGGCCTTGGTTTGGAACTGCAGATGGTTATAATGCACTGCCGAGGAGGAGAAGCTTGAGCTGCATGTGCTGTCAGTGAGAGATTCCCGGGCATGCTCATAGAAAAACAAATAAGGGGTTTACAGCTTCCAGCCTGACCGGTTGAGCTCGGGAATCAACACTCCCTTCCTCACCACAAGAAAAGTGCTGAACAAACTGAAAAGAACCCTCAGATCCATCAGAGAACTGAAGGCACAGGGAAAACTGACACCCGACAACTTCCAGGAGAAGCAGCAGCTGTGGGGGCCATGCAGGGAGGGGCCCGAGAGGGTGAGTGCCGCGTGGACAGGCGCCCAGTGTGGGCTGCTGCGAGCCCAGGCGTAGCACGCGCAGCTCTGTGCTGCTGGTAATTTCCCCTCCAGACACCCCACAGGTTCTCGGGGTAAAGATCTGGGGGCCAGGTTGAGAACAGCTCCCTTTTGCTTTGGGCAGTGGGAGAAGAGGAACCAGTCTGAAATGTACTCAGCTCTGAAGAGACTCCTGGGCAGAGGGAAGCTATTTTTCCAGAGCCTAACTGTCATGAGCAAGCAAGGCCGCTGACACAGATTGACAAACTTCTTTCCACAGTGTCGGAGGCCATCAAAGGTCAGCAGGCTCACAAGCTACTCAGTCCCAGCAGCTTTACCTACTGTGAGCTCTGGCTTCACTTGGTTGTCACAGCCACAGCAACTGCAAGCTCTCTCCCACTCCAGTCTTAGTTACCAACGCCTCCCAACACCTGAGTCCCATTGCTGCAATGATACATGGCTACAGAAAGGCTGACAAAGAGGCAAGGAGGCCACAGGTTTAACATCAGGTAGCACAGCCAGTCAGTGGAGGAGTTGATAAGGTGAAGGGGGGCGGATCTGGAGGTGCATCGCCCAGAGACCTCAGTGCCTGCATCATGCGTCCCAGGTACCGTGATGCTGGGCGCGCTGTGCCTGCAGCTGCAGACATCTTTCCTTCTATGCATCTTGGATTCCAGGGGTTGCAACACTCATTGGTCTGGAGTACTTGACCAGTGGTTGGTGTCTCTGATGTGGTCAGAGCCCATGCGTCTATGCACCCAGGATTTAGTTCTGTAAGTTCAAAAGTAGTAACACTTTGTCAACACTAGTAGGTCATTTATCAGTCTGTGCACCATGCTCCTGGTAGAGAGATGGTGGCTGTCACAAGCACAAAATCCTGAGTCACTATACTCTAGCTCTGAACTCAAAATGAGCTCATGCAGGAGCTGTCTGCACCAGAGCCTGATGGACCCAGCCACTCAGCTCCAGGCAGTGAGGAAGGCTGGGGGAAGAGAGGGTGCTGTGGATGGAGGAGAGTTCTTGGCCGTAGAAGGCTGAGATGCCTGTAACTGGATGAATCCAAGGCCATCCGTGGAAATCATTGCTACTCCCCCAGCAGACATGGCTTGGATGGGAACGGGGACACGCAAGTCTTCAGTGCGATCGATAGCAAAGTGAAACTCAGACAATGGCACCAGTCGGTGCCCCCAGCTTTGAAAGGGACAATAACACTTTAAGTGGGATGTGCAATTAGGGATTTTGGAGGAAGTGGAGACTAAACTTGAACCCAAATCTTATTTCACCTTCCCTTCCTGTCCCTTATTTCTAGGAGAGGAAACAGTGATTTAAAGATGATAGAAGTCACTTGGTCAAGGTGGTCAGCTCTCTGTGTCCCAGTCCAGGGCTCTCTGTGGACAGTACTTGGCAAGCAGATTGGGTGATGCAAGCAAGGTTCTGGGATGGGACAGAGATTCTGTGTGTGGGAAGGCAGGGTGGGGGTTTGTGTGTGATATGGAGTTAGATTCGTCCTGGGAAATATGGAAAACCATTGGAGAAATTCTTTCTCTGTGAAATTACACACAAAAAGCAACCTACATAATCAAGAGCCCTTTGGGGTGCTTGATGTGAACCAGGAACCCTCCGTAGGTGGATCGGTTCATGGGCTAAGACCTGGGCTTAGTGTCTCTGAGGAGAGCCGGCCAGGGACTGCTGTGGACAGGCTCTGTCCTCCTCCAGAAATAACAACAGGCGCCCCGCTGCTAGGTCTGCAGGTGCTTCGCGGGGCAGGGAGCCCGACTCGCTGGGCTCTGCTGCTGTGGTTTTTATTTATTTATATTAACACTGTCTGCCTCGGGATCTCAGGTAAACTCCCTCCAGCTCATTCTCACTCTCACCAAATGCATGAACGAATAATGAATGAATGGGTGAATAAAAATGTAAGCGAGTCCTCGGTGCACATCTATACATTTCTCTAAAAACAGAAATTAAATCCCTCATCCGAGTAGGGCACAGTACACACTAAGAGAGAAATAAAGGAAGGACAGATGGACACATGGGAGGAGCCTCTTGCAGATGGGGAGGGGACCAGGGGTGAAGCGAGGGTCGCGGAGGAGGCAGGCGGGGTGAAGGTGCGCCAGATGCCAGGACCCGACAGAGAGTGCGGAGGTTCCCTGCCGTAAGTGTGACTGAGATGAACAACGTCAGCTAGAATGACGGGGGCAGGGGAACCGGAAGAGGAGGGCGGGGGAGGAGTGTGCGGCAATAAAGAACCAAGCTGTGTTATGTACGCATGCCCACTCCTCAAGATGATTGTAAGATACTTGTACTTGATGAATGAGATAAAATTAACAAAACAAGATAAAATAAAACGGCACCAAGTCTGCTCACCAAGGGAAGAGGCTGGCGCAGGGGCGCAGACCTCACCGCTTGGGCTCGATACTGCATTCCTGTGCCCCAGCCGAGCCCTCGGCACACGGCAGAAGCCCAGTACATTTTCAAAGGGCCGCAGAATGCTCAGGGGCCTCCTTCATTAAGCAAAGAGTTCTTCCGATACGCAGGTAACCAACCTCTAATTTACCTTTCCCACAAGAAAGCAGACAGTTGAAGTTAAGGCGCCTTTTTTCGGGAAAGTCACTCATGGGTTAACTCATCAGAAGGAGGGCAGAGGGCACTTTCAGGTTGAATCCCAGTGTGGTTGATGAAAGGAATCCCGGAGGGGAGACCCAGAGGTGCCACGGCCCAAGTGCAGGCCTGGCAGGGACCCCAGCCTGACGTGGCCTAGAAGCACGCAGTGTGCTGCGTGGGGTTAGCAAAGGAAAACCTGCCACACCCCAGGGTGACCTGCTGGCCACAGTTAGGCACCGGGGAGTTGGGTTCTGGAAGAGCGATTGAAATAGACTGCTCTTCTGATTATTCCGTGCCATGGTGTACCAAACTAGCCGTAACGGAGAAGAAAGCAAGAAGAAGAGAGCCCAGGAAAACTTGTTGGGGTGCACTTATTCGCCAGGCTCTCCTGGGAGTAAACCAATGAGCAGCTGGCGAGGCTGGACAGTCAGGGACAGACCCTCAGGGAAGGGGCTCCCTCCTGTCCTAGCTGGGGTCCTTCAACAGTGACCTCATCGTAATCCGGGTCTAATTCCAAGGAGAGTTCTTCCCTTTTTGTAATGACAAGAACTGTTAATGTTTTCTGAACACACGATTATCAAAGTCTTGTATTTGCTTTAAAAGAGCTCTGCAGGCGAAGGGATTATGTAGGGTTTGAAATGAAAAGATTTATGCACCTTTGAAGTAGCTTTCAAATCAAATGTGCTGATACTGAAATCCCATGTCTATCTCGGTGACCAAGGGTGTCAGTGGCCGATGAAGAGGGGATAATCATATCCAGAGGGTCTGGGCTTGGTGCAGATCAGCAGGCACCAGCGGGCTGGTGGGCACGGCAGGCAGGGCGGTGCCCGGCTGTGTACGGTGGACCCAGACCGAGGTCTTGGGAGGGAGAGGCGTGGCTCCTCGTCTCGACCCTGCTCCTGAGGAGCAGAACCCGAGCACGGCGCTCGGCGCCCCCACGGCGGTTCCCTCGGCACCGGACGCCCCAGCGGGGTCGGCGGACGCAGCCTGGGCGCTGACGCGGGGGTAGAGCGCTGCACCCCGCCGTCATCCCCACCCAGCCGAGGGGCGACTCCTGGAGGAGAAGCACCTCTGTGGCCAGGGGCCCCGGCCCCATCCTATCCCTGCGGAGATTTCCCTGATTTCTCCTTTTCCAGGCCTCGCTCGCACCCCAGAGAGACGCCAGCGCCAGGCTCCGCAGCCAGAGCCGCCTTCCCCGCCCGCTCTGCAGCGCCCGAGGGTCTCTGAAGGAAACGGTCCCTTTCCTCTCGGATGTCTCCTTTCACTTTGACAGTTGTGCGCCGGCTCGGATTTCACCCTGACCCTTCCGCTCGCGTCCGTCCTGCCCCGGCGTCCTTCCCTCCTGGGCCGCCAGGCCGTCCGTCCTCTTCCTTCCGCCTTCCCTCATCCCCGGCCCTCGGAGCAGCGCCTCCTGCCCGCAGTCCTCGGGCTGCTGAGGCCGCTCCTGGCTCCCAGCCCCCCAGGCACCCGGCCCTTGGCGGCTCCGACGAGGGGCTCTGCGTGAAGGTTCCCTACCCTTCCACCACCCACCTGCCGGGCTCTGCTCGGCAGCTCTCTGGACATCGGGGCTTCTCTTTCTCTCTTAAATGGGGAGTTTGGACCAAATCGCCTGTGTTCAAACACGGAGACAAGTGGGTCACCCATGGGCAGTTTACCGGGAGCACAGTCCAAGCGGACCCGAAGTCCCCTGGAGTGAAAGAAGCCGGGCCAGTGGAACTGGAAGAGCCCCAGGGTGCGGGCGCTGACGCAGCCAGCCCAGGGACAGTCTGGGGACAGCCTAAGCTTGGACTGCAGCATCAACATGATCTGCTAAAACCTGAATCCAACGCTGTTTCTGTTGCTCATTGTACAGAACACATATAGGTCGGATACTCACTTCTGATATTTTGTTAGCTGTCCACACTATCCCAAGAACAGGGAATAAAGCCTAAGACAAAGAATATGGATGAGAAAAAATATTCTTTCTAACATAAAACCTGTTCCAGGCCAACTGCAAAAGGCCGTGAGCTTCCCTGACATCACCAAACTCCAACCTGAAGAGGAGACAACACCCTCCACGCCTGCCCTTGACCTGCAAGCTGTGTGGCCTGCCTGGCACTCGGCCACAGCCAAGGCCATTTACCCAGTGAAGGCATCTGTACCAAACTGGCAAAATGCAAAACCAATCTGTGTGCAATGAAGAGCAGGAGAGATACTGGAGTCTTCTCACGTGACCACTTATTTATTTTCTGAAAAACTGAGGAATCATCAAAGTAAAAGGCTTAAATGATTTTCTCCATCACCCCAAAACTCAAAATGAAGAAGAACGAACAGAAAAGATGGAAGTCCTGTTGCTGCTCCAGTGAAAACTGCTCCCCAAGCTGGTTTTGTGGAAGAGAGACTGAGAGACGCAGAGTTTGGTAATCAAGGTGTTCAAGATTTAATTTACCTTGATTGGCCCAGCAATTTGCTACACCTTCCCCAACAGTGCTCATCAATTTCAGCAACTGGTGGAGTGAAAACACCACAGACTGCTCTCGGGGTCCCAAGCTGCTCATCAGTTTTGAGAACCCGAATCGATCTGCATTTTATTTTGTCATTTTTTGCTTGGCATCTTTAATATCTCCTGTGACTCTCAAGTCTGAGGAATGAGCTTTCATGCCGAATAATGAACTAAGATGAGTCTGTATTTCATTTTGGGCTCAGGACAGACACCTTCCCCTCCCCTCCCACCCCTCTTCCTCGAGGGAGGACTCCGTGTCTGCAGACAATTGGGGCTGTCACCTGTCACGGTCGGCACCGAGCAGCGGCTTTCTCCTGCTCACCTCGGAAGGGAAATTGCTTAGAACATCTTGGATTATGCGTATAATAAGATGCCGGTGCATTATTAATTGAATGGCAAAAATATCAAAGCCACAGCATTCTAGGTGGAGGGACATCAGTTCCAGCCCCCATCTCAGCCGCAGAGGTCAAGTCCCTGGGGAGAGCCAGCTGCCCCAGGCCTGCTCCATCCAGGCCCAGGCTAAAGGCCCACACAAGGCCAGAGCACTGTTCCTATGCGTGGCTGAGGTAAGCAGGGTGTTGCTGCCGGCGGGACGCGCAGCCTCTGGTGCCGCACATCAGCCATGTGCCCAGCAAACCGCCTGTCTCGGATGATTTCAAGATGCACCGGTCTCATCACATCCATTGAGATGTTTGCAGTGTTGTAAGCGGGGTGAGCCTGCTTCCTAAATTAAGATTTCTTTGTTGCAGATGTGCATAAACTGTATTTCCCTCCCTTGCTTAGCAATTGAATTAAATCAGCAGCCATCTGGATCCTCCAGCAATAACACATTTATTAGAGAAAGACTGGGACGGCTCTTTGGAAATGCGGTTTGAGGACCAAGTTACGCACATGACAGACAGTTAATGCGCGTTAACAGTCTGGAAACAGAACACACTGCAAGATTTCCTGCTTGATCATCAAGACTCTGTACTGGCTTCCCACTTCCCACTGCTGGGTCTAAGTGTGACAGCAAAGGGGTGGGGGGTCAGACAGGAAGGGCTCCCGGAGGGCAGCGCCAGCCTGGGACAGAAGCTGAGAAGGGGCGAAGCATCGTGGGGCTGGGGGGCGGGGCATCTGAACGCCAGGACTCAACCTTGGAGTCAGACAACCACAGTCCCGAGGGTGAGGGTGAGGCCCTGGCAGGATGCCTGCAGCGAGAGAGCGACCACGGGCAGGGCTGGGACCCTTGTGAGGGCTTCAGGAGGAGCCCAGGGCCTTGGAGCGAGCGAGGCCCTGTGGCACCGTTCGTGCTGGAGAAGGCCCGCGGCTACTCCTGCTCCCACACAGTTCTCTCTGAGGAGTGTCACGCTGGCAGCACTGAGGCGGGTGCCATGCCTTCCTGCCCCTCCTGATTTCCTATCTCAAGCAGCAGGACAGGCTTAGCGGGTCAGGGTATCCAGAGCCCGAGCCCTGGCTCTCCGGCAGGTTTGGCTCTGTGGTAGTTAGGCCGGGTGACGTCCGGCGTCAGTTAGCTCAGTGACCACGGAGAGCCACCTTCTGATCTACTTTGTGCAGCTGGGCTTCCCATTTTCCCTGCCATCTGCATGGAAACAACCCCCGCAGGTGGCTCTGCAGGTCTCAGATCCCGCTGGGACGGGGAGGAGAGGCGGCCCTGCACTGCGCCCAGGAAACAGGGTGCTCACTATTTGTGGGGAGGTGAGCGGCAGGGAACCGGAACAGCAGGCCGAGCTGGCCTGGGATGGGCGTCTCCGGCTGACTGTGATGGTCACAGATGACAGACCTGACAGGCGGCCCGGCCTGCAGAGGGTGGCGAGCCTGCCTCCTCTTTCACACACGCGGACCACTGAGGGAGAAGACGAGGCTGAAACCAGGGTCTTCCTCAGCTGTGCTGGGACCTGGCCTGGCTGCGGGACAGGAAGGGCTTCACCTCTGTCTCCTGAGACCGCGGCGCACCCTCGGACAGTGGTGGTTCTCCGGGTCTACACTCGCAGAAGCACACACAGGAAGTATCCTTGGTCCCACAGAACCCACCCGACATTTGATCACAGAGCCGGGATGGCAGTGGAGCCCTGTGTCACCCACGCACCCTAACCTTGACCATAATCCTAACCCTAACTGGAATGGTAACCCTAACCCTCACCCTCCGATCCTATCCCTAACCCTTACCCAAACCCTAAGATCTGCCAGCTGCTGTCAGACCCCAGCAGACAAACCATGATGCAGGACATGCAGGGAAGCACGGATGTGTTTGACTCTTCAGACTGGAGTCCCCAGTTCTCCCCTCACCCACCCTGCGTGAAGACACAGCCTGGCTCAGGGTGCGCTGTGCCTGTACTGACGGGCTCTCCTTACTGTGCCCGTTCTGCTGGGGCAAAGCTCCCCACACAGTGACACTGAGGTAGACCGGTCACCTCAGCTCTGTGTCGCAATGGGACCAGGACCCCGCTTCCCACCTCTGCAATGGAGCAGATCCTGCAACAGACCTGGCTTTGCCCCCACATGGAGACACCTGCCCAGAGGCGGAGGGGTGTGGCTGCACCCTCTTGGGGCAATGGAGCGAACAGTGTGCTGCAGTGGAAGTAAGTAACCGTCCTGCCATGTGCTAGCTTCCTGTAGGGTCAGACGACACCCTGCAGAGCCCCCAGAGGAAGGGGCAGGAGGGCTCGGCTGGAGACTGCCACTACCTGGCAGTGGAGACAGCGTCTAACACCATGGGTCAGCCTCACTGGCTTCTGAGCACTTGAGATGGACATCTGGCTCGGGCACACCTTCACAACAAGGCTGGAGACCTGCCCAGGGGCTCACGGGCATCCTTCCGTGACAGAGTGGCAGCTGGAAGAAGCCGGACAGAGAGAGGCTGTCCAAAATCCACCTGCCCTCGGGATGAAAACTGCTGGAGAGAACCGGCAGTGTCTGTGCAGAAGATCATGAATTTAAGACATTTTCCTTTAAAAAAATTTTCGTAACTGATTCTATAAAATTTGCAACTTTTATATGATTTGCAGTCTCTTTCACTGCTGTGCTTACCCCTAAAGTAGCCCGTGCCTTGTTTCTGGCATCCGGCATTAATTACATCAGTGAAAGCACCAGGCTCCTCTACCTCCTGATACCAGCATCGCCACTTTACCCACCATCTGCCCGTGCGGAGGCCGAAGGCTGAGACGTCAGTGAAACGGTGACATGTCCTGCCAGACTGGTTTCCCACTGACCCGAGATCCATACCGAGGCCCCGCTGAGCCAGGCAGTGGTCACTCGAGTTCTGTGGTGCCTGGCTGGCCCCTCTAATCTAGCCCAGGCAGCTATCTTAGGAGAAGCGTGTGCTCTCTTGGTCGCATGGAAAGCAGAGGAGGACGCCTCTTTCTGGAGGGAAAGGACTGCTCCCTCCGCTTGCGGTGCCCCGGCCCGTGCCGGCCCTCACCCAGCTGTCCCACTCTGGCTCCACCGTCTCTCTTCTCCTTTCCCTCCCCTCCTCTCCCGCCTTTCTCCCCAGCCCCACCTTGCTGCTGCCTGTGCTCCCCACCCACCCGGCACTGTCTGGTTTTCCTAGAACTCTGACTCACACAGGAGAAGGACGCCCTCAGTATGGCTTTGCTGATCTCAATTAGAACATTTCAGAAATAACAGCACTAAGCAACCAGAGGTTGGAAGGAATCGCAGGATGGTAGATGGTTGCGTGTCTTCTTAGAGCAAGAGGACCCAGGGCAGCCAGGGCTCAGTGCGGGGAGGCCTGCAGGCTGGGGCTGGCTCTCCTCGTGGAAGCTCTGCTGGGCCAAGCACTGCTGGGGCAGCTCAGTGCTCCCACGGGGTCCCCTCTCCATGATGACCTGCCCAGCTCCACAGCTGTGCCCAGGGATACAGCTGCATTGGGAGGAGCGTCACTCTGGGTCCCCACACCCTGGGGATGGGCAGGTTCACTCCTGTGCCTCTGCCCTCCCACAGGCCCCATCCTCTACCCTGTCTGCTCAACTGCTGACCTGTCTATGGGGCAGTCGGAGACCAGTTGTTCTTTTTTTTTTTTTGTGCCAAGGATCAAACTCATGATCTTGCGCTTGCCAGACAGGAACTCGTGCCACTGAGCTAAGTCCCCGGGCCTGGAGCCCAGCTGTTCTGATCACGTTTCTCATGATTCTTAAGCCCTCTCACTTCATTTACATCTTTGTAGGCTGGTAGCAGAGAGAGAAAAGCCTGTCCTCATCTCACAAGGAGAGGTGGCATGACCCTCACAAGCAGACAGCTTGGCTTCAGTAAATTCATAGCTGTGTTGCTTGGAGGAAAATGAGCCTCCCCTGGGGTTCAGAATGTGGAAACACAGGAGCAGCTTAACAAACACTGATAAATTGGGCCTGCTGGGAGGGACAAAACCTGAGACAGCTAGGCACAAAGAAGGAAACGTCCTTCCAAGGGCGTGGCCACCAAAGACAGCAGGGTGCAGCAGAAACCTAACCAGCAGGACCCTGCTCTGCTGCCCTGGGCTCCCATTGGTGCTGCATCTGCCCGTTATCCCCAGAGCCGGCCCAGCATCTGCTGTGGTCCTCTGGGGAGCCAGGCACAGCCAAGAGTCCCTTCCCAGACCTGATAGACACCGAGGCAAGGCTGGCCACAGGGCTCCACAGTGGGTCGCAGGAGCTGACTGCAGGGGGCACACAAGGGAGCAGAAATTGAGGACAGCCCCAGACCTGTGGGGTTTTCCCCCAAATTGCAGAGCAGCTGGAGACCCAAGGTAGGAAATGAGCAACCGGGAGGGGGCCGGACAGGAGCCAAGGCCACAGCAGCTCTGCCATCAGGCTGGGTGGGCACTGCAGGCCTGGGTCCCTCTGCCATTCCACATGAACTGCAGTGGCTTCCACCCCAGGCCGTGCTCGCTGCCACCGATGCCAGCCCAGCTCCCAGGCTCCCAGCTCTGCCGCCAACCCTCAGCCTGTGCCTTAGCCCCTAAGTACAGGAGGCCGAGACCTTCTCATGGCCGGGGTAGGAGACAGACGCTGCTCAAAGCGAGGATTCTGCAGAGACGGGGAGGGTCAGCTGCTGCAGGAACAGCCAGGCGCACAGGGGCCACCTGACCCCAGAGCAGGGGCCACACAGCTTGCGGGACATCACAACCACTTCAAGATTGTTTGGATCAAGCCTTCCTCGTGCATTCCCTGATGGACTGATAATTTGGTCTTACTAGATTATTATGTTGACCTTTAATGTACCTCTGTTACAAATCTTATTTTTAAAATAAAATTAATTCTACCTCTCTCTATATATGTGTAAAAACTAAGATAAAATTTGAAACATTTCAGTGATTGTAGTACAGGAATTGTGTTCATTAAAATTATACAGGACCTCGGGTGGACCTTGGAACAGGGTGCGTGTCTAACATGCAAGAGGCCCTGGGTAGGATCCCCAACACTGAAAAAAAAAAAAATATATATATATGCAAAGCATGGCATGCATTCACATAATTTGCTCATTTTTTAAATGATTCTTTTTTCATGCAACTGATAATTTTCTGGAGCCAATAATTTCATTATAATCTTATTTTTTTAAAACTTCATAAAATTAACTGCAATGTTCTATTTATATTTATAGTTAATATATTTGAAATTATTGATACAGTTGACTTTCCTTTGGAAACCAGAGACTTTTTGAAATAGAAAATACACTTTCTAGAGTATAAGGCCCCAGCTCCATAGTTCAGGGGTATGGCCACAAGGCAGGTCTTGGAGGTTCCAAACTCTGTCCAGCCAGGAGCAAGGCCCCAGCACCACAGACCATGGGGACACACTCTGGCTAGTCCTGTGCTTCAGAAGGTTTGAACTCCTCGCAGCCAGATGCAAGATCCTGCTGGTGCCACACTCTGGAGCACACTCCACCTAGCCACCTGGGTCCTAGAAGCTCTGAACTCCACCTAGCCAGGTGCAAAACCCCAGCACCACAGCCCAGGGTTGAGTCTCTGCTAGCCACCTCAGTTGCAGAGGTTCTAAACTCCACCCAGCTAGAATTTAGGCCCCAGGGACATGCTGCAGGGGTGTGCCCCTGCTAGCTTTGCCCAACCCAGTGCTCCAGAGCAACCCAACAAAGTACATCAGGGGAAAACACGGCCAACCTCACAGGCCACAGAGCACAAGACTCCAGCACCATAGTTTAGGGGTGCACCTTGGCTAGCCACAGGGATATTGGAGAAGTGAAGTTCTATCAAGTGCAGCATTCCAGTGCAATCCATCAGGAGGCTGCCTGGCCAGCCACGCAGGTCCTAGAGCAAAATGACAAAACGAAAGAGCAAGATGCAGTCCTCCAACCAACCAGGAACAAACTCAAGAGACACTGAAATGGAAGACCCTGGAAACTGCACAACTGAACTTTCTGAAATGATAGCAATTGAAGTAAAGAAACAACTCCATGAAGCTGTAAAGGAAATCAGATCAGAAATAATCTCAGGTAAAAAATGAAATGACAAACATTGTGAAAGAAATACTGTGTGTATCTAAAGAAGATCAAGATAAAAAAAATAGGAGAACACCCTGAGAAAATGATGGGAACTTTGAATGAACAAAATAAGACACAAAGAGAATGCATGAAACAGATTCAAAGGGAAATTCAGGAAATTAAAAATTCCATTGAAAGTTGACAAAACCACTTGAATGAAGCTGGAGATAGAATCTCAGACATTGAAGACAGCATGGAAGCTTATAATCATGAAAGAAAAGATCTCTTAAAAATAACAAGGAACTAGGAAACAGCAATTCAACAGTTGCAAGATGATGCCAAGAGAAGCAATGTAAGATTGATAGATGTCAGTGAAAAAGCAGGGCTCAATATGAATGACCTGCAAAGACTATTTGCAGAAATAATAGCAGAAAATTTTCCAAACTTGGAAGAGAACCTGGTACACGGATAACCAAGGCATACAGGACCCCAATTAACCATAACCAAAATAAATCTTTACCCAGACATATAATAATGAGGATATCAGTAATTTGGCTCAAGAACAGAATAGTAAAAGCTATCAGAGGAAAGAAACAGATCACCTACAAAGGAAAGCCTATCCGAATTATGGCAGACTTGTCAACACAAACCCTCAAGTCAAGTATTTCAAATCCTGAAAGAAAACAACGTTCAACCAAGATTGAAGTGTCCTGAAAAACTATCTTAAAAAATTCATGGAAAGATAAGATACTTCCATGACAAAGAACAACTGAAGAAATTCATGGCCACCAAACCAACACTACAAAGAGTACTGAAAGACACTCTAGAAAGAGACAAAGATAACTGCAATCCCAAGAACAACACCAAAAGGAAACCACTAAGCAGGGCAAACAAACAGAAAAAGTAGAAAACCAACAACAGAAAGGTAACATGACAGTGATAAGTCAGTATATACCAGTTATGCCAATCAATGTAAATGGTCTCAACTCACCAATAAAAAGAAACAGACTTGCAGAGTGGGTTAAGAAACAAAATCCAAAATATGCTGTGTACAAGAAACACATTTAATTCAAAAGGAAATTCACAGACTAAAAATCAAAGATGGAAAACAATACTCCATGCAATAGGAACCCAGAAAAAAGCAGGGGTAGCTATTTTGTTTGCAGACAATGTGAACTTCAAACCAAGAATGATCAAAAGAGATAAAGAAGGTCACTGTATACTTGTTAGGGGAAAACTTTAAGAGGAACAGATTACAATCATAAATATATATGCACCAAATATGGGAGCACCCAACTATGTATGACAAATCTTGATAGACATGAAAAACCAAATAAACAATAATACAGTTATAACAGGGGACCTTAACACCCCATTGTCACAAGTAGACAGATCAACTAAACAAGAAATCAGCAAAGAAATAACAGAACTGAATCAAACTTGTGAGCAAATGGACCTAGTAGATGTGTACCGAGTGTTTCAACCAACAACATCAGAATACACATTCTTCTTAGCTACACATGGGTCATTCTCTAAAATAGATCATATACAAGCCCACATGCGTAAGTAAATGCAAAGGAACTGAAATAATTCCATGCATATTATCTGACCATAGCAAAATAAAATTGGAAATTAATGACAGAAAAACCCACAAGAACCCCATAAACACATGGAAATTAAATAACACTCTCCTAAATAATCAATGGGTCACAGAAGAAATGAAACAATATCTACAAACAAACAAAAATGCAAATACAAATTACCAGAACCTGTGGGATATGATGAAAGCATTCCTCAGAGGGACATTTATAGCATTAAACTCCCGCATCAGAAAAATGAAAAGAACACACATAAACAAACTAATGCTGCACCTCAAACTTCTGGAAAAAGAAGAGCAAGTCAAGCCAAAAACCTAAAGAATGGATGAAATTATAAAGATCAGAGCAGAAATTAATGCAATTGAAACTAAGAAAATAATAGAAAGAATTAATGAATTGAAGAGTTGGTTCTTTGAAAGAATAAATAAAATTGATAAACCCCTAGCCAACCTTGTCAAAAAGAGGAAAGAAAAAACTCAAATCCATGCAATAAGAAATGAAAAGGGTGAAATCACTACAGACCCTTGGAAATACAGAAGATCATCAATACTTACTTTGAAAACCTTTACTCCCATAGGTTCGATACCACAGAAGAAATGGACAGATTCCTAGAAATGTATGACTTACCAAAGCTGAATCAAGAAGATGTAAAAATGCTGAATAACCCAATTTCAGTTAATGAAATTGAAAATGTAATTAGAACCTTACCAACAAAGAAAAGCCCATGGGTCATTCTTTTGGATTCACTGCTGAATTCAACAAGAAATTTAGGGAAGCCTTAATGCCAACACTCCTCAGTGAAATTGAAAGGGAAGTAAGTTTCCCTAACTCATTCCTGGAAGCAAGTATTACCCTAATACCAAAACTAGAGAAAGACCCAACCAAAAAAGAAAATTATAGGCCAATCTCCCGAATGAACATAGAAGCAAAAATCCTCAATAAAATACTGGCAAATAAAATACAGCAAGTTATCAGGAAGATTATACACCATGATCAAGTGGGATTCATCCCAGGAGTGTAGGGATGGCTCAACATATGCAAATCAATTAATGCGATGCACCATATCAACAGAGCTAAGGACAAGAATCACATGACCATCTCAATAGATGCAGAAAATGCTTTTGACAAAATACAACACACATTCATGATAAAAACCCTACTGAAAATCAGAATAGGTAGCCTCTACTTCAGCCTGATAAAAGCCATATATCATAAACCAACAGCCAACATCTTACTAAATGTAGAAAAACTGAAAACTTTCAACCTAAAATCAGGAACAAGACAGGGATGTCCATTATCACCACTCCTATTCAATATACTTCTGAAAACATTAGCCAGAGCAATTAGACAAGAGAGAGAAATAACAGGAATAAGGATAGGAAAGGAAGAAGTTAAATTATCATTATTTGCAGATGATATGATACTTGGGAGACTGACCAAAAATCCACTGAAAGACTTCTAGATGTAATAACCAAATTCAGTAATGTTGTTGAATACAAGGTCAACACTCAAAAATTAATAGCATTCCTGTACACAAGCAACAAACTCACTGAGAGATAAATAAGGGAAACCACACCCTTCACTATAGCATCCCAAAAAATAAAATACTTAGGAATCAATCTAACAAAGGAAGTAAAAGATTTATAGAGTGAAAATTACATTACTCTGAAAAAGGAAATAGAAGAGGATTTCAGAAAATGGAAAGATATTCTCTGTTCATGGATAAGAAGAACAAACATTGTGAAAATGGCTATTCTCCCAAAATTGTTATACAGGCTTAATGCAATCCCAGTCAAAATACCGCTTGCAAACTTCACAGAGCTAGAGAAATCATACCTAAAATTCATCTGGAACCAGAAGAGACCTAGAATAGCAAAGGCAATTCTAGGCAGCAAAGGTAAGGCAGGAGGCATCACAGTCCCCACTTGAAATTATGTTACAAAGCTACTGTGATAAAATCAACATGGTGCTGGAATAAAAACAGATCTGAAGATCCATAGAATAGATTAGAAGATACAGCTATACTACAAACACACTCAACCACTTCATCTTTGACAAAGGAGCTAAATACACTGGAAGAAAGATAGCCTCTGTAATAAGTGGTGCTGGAAAAACTGACTTCCATATGCTGTGGACTAAAACTAGATCCATGTATATCACTATGCACTAAACTAAAGTCAAAATGGATCAAAGATGTGAATGTTAACGCAGAAACACTAAATCTGCTGGAAGACAAAGTAGGTAAAAATCTTGACGACCTAGGAGTAGACAGAGAGTTCATGAATAGAAATCAAACTGCATAGGAAATACTTCCCAGAATCAACACCTGGAATCTCGTCTTATTAAAAAGTTTTTGCATGTCAAAGGAAATCTCCAACAGAGTGAAAAGAAAACCCACGAATTGGGAAAATATCTTAGCCAACTGTCCCTCGGACAAAGGACTTCTATCTAAATTACATAAAGAATTTTAAAAAATCAGGCCCCTAAAATTCGAGGACCCAATCCAAAAATGGGCAAGTGAGATGAATACACACTTCTCAGAGGAAGAAATGCAAATGGCAAATAAATATATGAAAAAGTGTTCAACACAATGGTCATTTGAGAAATGCAAATTAAAACAACAGTGAGATTCCATCTCACTCCAGAAAGAATGTCCAAGATCAAGAAATCAACCAATAACGAGTGCTGAAGAGGCTGTGAGGAAAAATGAACTCTTCCCCACTGTGGGTGGGAGTGTAGACTGTACAGCCACTGTGGAAATCAGCGTGGAGATTCCTCAGGAAGCTAGGATTAGAGATCCCATTTGACCCAGCTATCCTGCTGCTGGGCATCTTCCCAGAAAAATTGAAAACATCATACCACAGTGATATATATGCACCCACGTTTATAGCCACACAATTTGTGATAGCCAACTCTTGGAAACAACCCAAGTGCCCATCAATCAAGGAATGCGTAAAAAAGATGTGGCATTTTTATACAATGGAGTACTACTTAGGTATCAAAAAGATTGCATCAAGACTTTTTTTTTTTTTTTTTTTTTTGAACTCACAGCCTTGCGCCTGCCAGGGCAAGCGCTTAAGGCACTGAGCCAAACTCCCAGCCCTGGTTTTTTGAGGCAGGGTCGCACTATGTAGCTCAGGTCGGCCTTGCGCCACGTTGTAGCCCAAGCCGGCCTCGAACTTACAACGCTCCGCCTACCTCAGCCTCCCGAGTGCTGGGATTAAAGGCGCGCGCCACCACGCCCGGCTACATCAAGACTTTTATAAGTGAATGGAAATGACTTGAGACCATACACATAAGTGAAATAAATCAAACTTACATATGGAAATACTATATTGTCTCCCTACTACAAGAAACTGAAAAAGTATATATGATCCAAAATCTACGAAAAACACTGTGTAAGGGTGAGAAACTGCTCAAAAAGGAAAAGTAATTGGGATAGGGGAAAGGAAGAAAGAAGGAAGGGAAAAGGAAAAAGACATAAATTTGTATATATGTATACATAAGATAGCTAAAATGACTATACTACTAAACGTATTAGTTATTGGAAAAGAACAGTTAATATTTATACGATTAGATCAATTTTACATGTCTGTATCTGTTAATCTAAGCAACCCTCTTGAAGGTAATGATATGCAATATTGCCACCATTGTCAAATTCCTATCATCTTATTTTGTAAACCTATACTGTTATTGTATTTGATTTGTTGCTGTTGTTTGTCTCTTTTGCTTTTTGCCATTCTTTTTGGTTTTTTTTCTCTACAAAAAAGAAAATATACTTTCTGCTAATCTGAAGATTGCTCTCATATCAAAAAGGATACATATTTTTCAATAAATTTTGATGTAAGAGAAAGATCATAAAAAGTTCTCTATTGTTTCTTGGACTATTTGCTCAATTTAGACAACACAGAATGACAGTTCTCACTTTTATTATATGCTAGCTCAGAATATAAACTTTCTGACCCAAAATAGGAGTTCCATCAAAATATTATTTTTTCAAATCAAGGTATTTCAAGGTGTATCAAATGTCAAAGTCATTTCCTGTACACTATATAATCTCTCATCACTTAACATGTCTTCATTCCCTGTGTATTGTAGGGAAAAAATGAACTATTTTTTCTCAATAATGACCATTTATTCAAAGCTTTGAAAGATGAAATTTTTGATAATTCAAATGTTGAATTATTTATTTAGATTTTCAACTACTTTTGAATAAAGTATAACCAAAATGTAAAATATTCATCTCCCAAATATTTTTAGCACCATTTAGGGAACTAAGGTTTATTTTTAAAGTAATCTTTCCTTAAGACTTGAACTTTTTCTTAAATTTGGTTCAAAATGAACAGTAGAGTGGTGGCACATACTACAATACTGATGTTTTAGACTTTGTACATATACACATACAGGTACACACGCATTTATGTATATGTACATACTGTTTCTTCTATTATTCTGTCCGTAAATATATAAATTCTAGATTTGTGAAACTACAGATTTTCTTTCAATTGATAAGAATAATGCATCCTTTTTACTGGATGAACTCTTGGTGGTATAGCTAATTTCAAATACGTTCCTAATGTCCAGGTTTTTAATTTAGTACCTTGGTGGATTTTCTTATACATCATATTTCAATAAAATTTGTATTCATAGTACAATCACAAAATAACTTAATCTTTATTATTGAATTTTAATTTATAGCAGGGTCCACTAATTATGATGCATCTTTAATGGAAAAAGTGCATATCTTTAGTTAGGGTTCATGTGTTGAGTATTGCAAACATGCCCCCCAACCCCGACCAAGAAAGGAATTGAGGTGGGTGGAAGAGGGAGGAGGGGAAAGGAAGGGGATGAAAATAGGAAAGAAGATGTATCTTGTTCACGCACCAGCTTCACACAAGGAATGTAGACATTGTGGACTGCACATATGTACTGATAAAAGAGAAAAAAAGTAAACATTCTTGCCTCTTTCAGTAAATTAATCGAGTTAGAATTGAAATGATGTTTGACTTTGACTGACTTTATATTTGAGGTAGCTGATGTCACTGTCAAAAATGGTGGACTTGTTTTTTGTTTTTGTTTTTGTTCTTGTTTTTGTTTCTGTTTTTGGTTCCAGGCATTGAACTCATGACCTTGTGCTTGCCAGGCAGGCGCTTGTGCCACTGAGCTAAATCCCCAGTCAATCACTGTCAAAAACGGAATCACCTATTTGCCAACTTCTTCTGTGAATGGAAATTTCAGTGACATATCATAACTATTGATTCAGCTTATGTATAAACAGTCTTGTAATTACAAAATGCGCACATTTATCTTAGAGAAACAGACATTGGATCTAAACGAAAAGCTACGTTTACTGTGTGAAACCTAATGTACTTTCTACAGCAGAATCCATCAAACTTCATCTGGGAACAGACTTCTCACATCACCGACTAATAGACCACAGTGGAACTAAACTAGAAATCAGTAGCAAAACAAACAAACAAACAAACAAACCTGGAAAACTCCTCAAGTACTTCAGTGTTAAGAATCATACTTCTAAGAAACACACAAGTCAGAAGGAAATCTCAAGAGAAATTAAAATATATTTTCAACTCAGTGAAAATAAACAGCTTATCAAAGTGTGTGAAGTGCTATGGAAGCATGGAGGGGAATACATAGCTCTGATGATATATATTAGAAAAGAAAGTGATAAAATCAATACTATAAATTTCCACTTTAAGAAACTAGAAAAAAGACAGTAAATTAAATCCAATGTAATAGAAGAAAAGAAATAATAAAAACCTCAGTGGAAATCCATGAGTTGGAAATACAGTAGTCAATAAAATCACAGCTAGTTGGAGAGAAGACACAAATTATCAAGAGCAGAAGTGAAAGACAGGGCGCCGTGACGGACCCCATGGACACTAGAGAGAGTGCACGGGGCTACTAGGAGAGCTCAATTCCCACACATCCGAAAATGCAGAAGAAACGGGCCGATTTCTAAAAGACACAATCCGCCAAAACTCAGTCCAGAAGCAACCACAGATCTGAGTACTCCTGCATCAACTGCACTGCAATGATGATCAGTAACTTTCTGCAACAGGGAGCATCAGGGCCAGAGAAGCCAGTTGGTGAATTCTAACACTTAGGAAGAAATTTACCAAATTAATCAGAAGATAGATGCAGGAGGAATACTTCCTAGCTCATTCTGCAAGTCCAGCATCATGCTAGTACCCAAACCAAAGACACTTCAAGGAAAGTAAAAGTAGTGTCTCTTATGACATAAATGTAAAAATCCTCAGCAAGATATGTAAATTGAATCTAAGTGTGTTAATGATATGATATGATGATATGACGTTATTATATGGTGGTAGATTTGCCTTTGAGATCCAGCCGGGATTAGTGGATTGCTGGATGGCCATGGAAGTGAGGCCTTGGAGTCTGTATCTAGTGCCTCGTCCCTTCCTCCCTGGCATTGTGCCTGTTTTACTCTTTGGCTGCCACACAATAAGCAGCTTTTCTCTGCCATACCACTTTTTCATGATGCTCCTGCTTTGGAACCAGTCAACCATGGACTGACTCCCCTCAGACCGTGAGCCAAATTAAACCCTCCTTTACATTACTTATGGGTGTTGGACATTGTGTCTCAGCAGAGGGAAAGCTGACTAAGACCTAGGACTAAGTGACAATGTGCCCTCTCACCAAGGAAACTGTCTTTGTTTTGAAATAACATGATCAACTGTGTAGAGAATCCAAAAGAATAAATAAACTTCTTGAAATAATTAAGAATTGTAGCAAAATTGTAGGATAAAAATTTAGTACACAAAAAAATCAATTGCTTTACCAAATATCAGCAATGACTAAGTGGTATTTGAAATTAAGAACTTATTATCATATAATTAGCATCTCTAAAAATGAAATACACAAGTGCAAATTTTAAAAATAGGTGCACATCTATATGAGGAATACTACAAAGCACTTATGAAAGAAGTCAAAGAATTAGCAAGTCAGAGACAGGAAGACTCAATATGGTTGAGATGTCAGATCATTCCAACTTGATTTATAGTCAGCGCAATCTCAGTCAAAATCCCACCGAATTGTTTTTTGGAACTGGCAGACTGATTCTAAATTTCATACAGAGAAGTAAAAGACACAGGATATTCAGCACAATACTGAAGGTAAAGAAAGTTAGAGGAGCTACTACCTGCCTTCAAGACTCCTTGGAAAGCTGTTGTACCCAGACAGCATGGGTTGGCAAAATGATGGCAAAGCAGATCGATAGAACAGAGAGCTACTTAATGATAACCTGTTTGTCTTTTACAAAGGGCAAAGGTGATGCCATTGAATAAAGATAGTTTTTCAACAAAAGATGCTGGAATAATTGAACATTCACATAAAAAAAATGGAGTCTAGACAAAGATCTCACTCTTTGCATAAAATTAACTAAAGACAGGGCTGGATGTATCTCAGGAGTGAAGTGGTGGCCCAGCATGCACAAGGCCCTGAACTGAATCCCAGAAAAAAAAAACCCTAAAAATGATTACAGTCATAAACAGAAAATGCAAAACTATGGAACTCCTAGAAAACAACATAGAAAACCTGGATGACATTCAGTGTGGCAGTGACCTCAGAGACGCTGTAAAAAGGTATTATCTGTGAAAGAAAAGGATGATAAGCTGGACTTGGTTCAAGGTAGAATCATCTACCCTACCAAAGCCAGTCTCAAGAGAGTGAGAAGATAAATACAGACTGGAAGAAAATATTTGCAGAAGACATATTTGACAAAGGATTGCTATCTAAAATATAATAGAAACTCTGAATTTCACCAATAAGAAAATAAACAACCCATTTCTTAAAAATAGACCAAAGACCTAAAATGCGCCTCACTGAAAAACACATGTAGATGTCAAATTGGCAAGTGAAAAGATGCTGCATATCAGGACCTGAGGGAAGTGCTGTTTAAAATAACAGTGGGACTCCACACTGAATTAGAATGGCCAAGTTGGAATTCCTGACAGCAAACCTTGGTGTTATGGTTTGTGTCTGGATGTCCCCTCAAAGGCTCATGCAGTCATAGGTGGGGATTTTCAGGGGTGGCTTGGTCTAGAGTGTGTGATGCTGAGTTTACGGCTGTGAGGCTGGGGTTGGTTCCTGGTGCAGTGCTAGGACTAAGGGTACTAAAGTTAGGGATGTGAATGCCAGCTGCCCTAAGGGCGGGTATAACATTGGGATAGAGGGCTGCTGCTGGCCCTGTTGCTTGCTGCTTTGCCGCCGCCTGCCTGCCCTGCCATGAACTGTTCCTCCTCTGTGACGCCCCTCTGCCAAGACACCTGCCTTGGAGCCAGCCGGCTGTGAACTGAAACCTCTACAAGTTGTGAGCCAAGTAAACCTTTCCTCCTTTTACTTTAGGCACCAGGAATTTTATCTCAGCAATGAGAAGAGTAGCTAAGGCAGCTGGTGAAGATGTGGAGCAGCAGGACACCCAGATCCCTGCTGGAGACGCAGAACTGTTAAGCCACTTAGGAGGACTTGTGATATTTTCTTATGAAAATAAACATACTTTTACTGAATAAACCAGTCATTGTATCCTTTACTATTGTATTTGCTCACCAAAAAAAACCTCGTCAATGCTTGTAGCAGGTTTACAGATAATTGCCAAAATTTAAAAGCAATCAAGATGTCTTTCAGTAGTAAGCGCATGGATAAACTGGGGTATTACACGATGTTTAAAGTGAAAGAGCCATCAGTCCTGGACATGGAGGCGCCTTCAACGCAGATCACCACATGACCGAAGTCAACCTGAAAAGGCTGATTCCAGCTACGGGACATTTTTAGAAAAGGCAAAGCTATGGAGATAGTAAAATAAACAAAAGAAGGAAAGAAACAGGATAATGGGAAGAGGTCAAGTAAACGAGCACAGAGGATTTAGGGCGATGAGGTGGGTTATTCCGCGGTGGCTGTTTGTCTGCCCCCATCGAATGCACAAGCCCAGCAGCGCTCGTGCGCACTGTGGACTTGGTCAGTGCTGCGCCCGGAGATTCGCCAGGTGTGGGCAAGGGGCGACCCTGCTGGGGTGCCGAGCATGCGGGGCCTGCGCTGGGGCACGAGGAACGTAGGGAATGTTTGTACTTCCCTCTCAATTTTGCTCTGAACTTTAAACTCTTCTGAAAAAGTAAGAAAATCTTTAAAAAGTAGCAAAGACGTTAAACATAAAAAAGAAGGAAGGAGATGGCTCAGTCACGCTTTCCCTTCGCATGCTGAGCTGGTCTAAGAGCGAGTTACTTCCGGCAGCGTCAGGGTCGCCGGTCCCCCTGAGAGATGCGGCTGCCGGGTCGGTCGGGGCGGCCCACGCGAGTCCTGCGGAGCTGCTCTTCGCGCACATTGTGCCTTGATATACGTGGAGATGACGGCAGGTAGACACGCGGCAGCAAGCGGGCGAAACAGAGGGACCCTTGGCTCCAACCTCCCCGCAGCAACAGAAACCCACAGCCCATCCAGGAGCAAAGTGCCTTTGTGGGAGCAGTGATCTGGGTACAAAATAAATCGCTGGTGGAGCCCCAGAGCTAATTGGCGGCTCTAACTGACTCCCACGCACAGGGCTCCTCTCCCCCACTGTGGTCTCAGCTCCACACCTGCAAGTGGCTGCGACCCCAGGGGACCTGGCAGCAGCCTGGTTTCATTGTGGTCCCAGTGTCGCTGGATCTGCAGAGGCGTCCGGGGGAATCACGTGCCTCAGGACACAGGCCACGGACCTCAGGCCAACCGCAGACTCTAAAGCACCCCTGGGAATCTCGGCTGCATCCAGAGGTTAGGGCTACATGCACAAGGACCCCGGGGGAGACAGCCTGTCCTGGAGCTCCCTGGGCCCATCCTTATCCTTCTCTGCTGAGGCTGGGGACTCCCTCTCGCATGCCCCTGACCTGGAGACCTCAGCCTGCTGGGGGCCTTCAGCCCTCCCCCTGCTGCCTGGAGCAGGGTGCCCATCCAGTGACCCGGAGATTCACCATCCATGACTCCCAAGACCAGCCTCACCTCTCAGTCCCGGCTGTCCACCCTGCGGTAGCCCCGGGCTTGGCTCCAGCCCCTCTGGGGGTCCAGCTAAGGACACGGAGACATGTGTCTTTCTGTCAAGTTCCCATGCTGTGGCCCATGACGGCTGAGGTGTGTAACATGCACTTCTGCGCAGTTTGTGTCTTTCAGCGATGCTCCTGAGAAACAAAAACATACTTTACTTTTCAGTGAACTGCAGTTTCACTTTTTAAGTTCATACCGATAAACAATGGGCTGAGAAATTAAACAGTCCAAGAAATGCAGGTGTGGCCACCCCATGAATGTGGGGGGCCCTGGAGGAGGACCTTGAGTGCTCTGCAGGAGGACCACTCAGTCTCCATGCTCCCACACACGTGATGGACCCCGGAGTAGTCCCCAGGGCACAGCGGGTGGGCACGCCACCTAACTCCCACCAGCACCTACCACCAGACGGGGTCAGCCCTCCTCGGCTGCTCCTGTCTCCGCACTTGTTCTATCAAGGACTTCTGCACACAGGCTCTGAAAGCAATGCATTCATCATCACGCGGCAGGCAGGGCCAGCGGAGGAAGGCAGAGTAGCGGTCATCTTTCACTCATCACCTCGCAGCAAGGGCGCCTTGTGCTTCCCGAGCACGCATCTCACCACTGCACAAGACCCCGACAGGCTGGAAGGACAAAGTCAAGGTCTTCAAAACCCGGGCCGGGCTATTTCCATGCAGCCATCCTAGCCGTGTTTGGCTTAACAAATGGATTCGTCTAGGAAAACTGCGAGAGAAGATGGCTCCAGCAGGGCCCACAGGCCGCATCCTTCCCGGCCTCCCCGGCAGACACTGTCTCTCTCGTGCACTGCAGGGCTCGGCCCTGGACTGGAGGTAGCCGGTGCATCTCTGCAGATGCGGCTCCCAGGGTCTGGAGACCAGGTTCTCCTGCACTCAGAGATGGGCTTCTCTCTAGCAGATGCCCTGGGTCCGAGCACTGGAACCCTGGGCCTGGAGCCTGCCTCAGCCCTGTGAATGGACACCATGCTGAACTCCCTGTGATGTGGGAAAAACCATGCTCTTTCTAAAGCACTGTGGCTGGAGTGCTTTCAACAGCAGCCCTGAGGGTATGACAAGAACGGTTTTTTGATTATTCAGATGAATGCTTGTGATCATGTTTGAGGAGCAGCAGTAAAATGTGAAAGCAGGAGTCACCACAGTGACCTTAGAAACCCTCCTCCTTTGCCTTGTACTCCAGCATTAAGTTCCCCATCTCTATTAGGACACAGGCACCAAGGGGCATGCCTGGTCCCAGCTTTCCCACAAACTCCTTCGCAGTGGCTTCCAGCTGGCTGTGCAAACCTCCCTGAGGCCCTCCCCTGCTGTGCTGTTTCACAACGGGATCTTATATTACAGATGGTTTCAGAGGGGTTTCCTGCCAGATCATAGCCCCAGCAGGCGAGAAAGGCGTTTGACTTCACTATGATTTGCAGGAAGGAGCACTTTTATGGCCAAAAAATGGAGAAAGTTTCACAGGGACTTGGAGCTGAAATCAGACTCCCATATAACACTCATTTTGAAAACATGCATGTTTTCTCAGTGCCTCTGCTCTAAATTCTCCAGGCATCTGACAGTGACTGAGCAGAAGGTCACAGTAACGGAACTGCTAACCGCTCAGGACAGCACTCAGCTCCCAAAGCTGGGAGCAGGGAAGAGAAGCCAGCAGGAGCACCTGCTAGCGTCCTTAAGGACCGGAAGCACAGGCACTGGTGCTCAGTGCCAGCAAAGGGTGTGACTGTGTGCTGTGTCTCCCACTGAGGGGGTCCATCGGGTGCGGAAAACCCAACGAGTGAGTGCTTCTACAGGGAGTTAGCATGTGGAGGAAGGAGCCCCGGGTGGCCCTAAATTCTGCACGAGTACTTGCAGGGCTCTGTGCGGGCCGGCTGGGTTAACTGCTGTCAGAGAAGAGGCCATGTGGAGGGCAGAGTGCAGCACCGTGAAGAGGGCACTGGTGAGACGTGGAAACCACTGCGTTCCCCAGAGTGGGGGCCAGCAACTGTTCGCAAAACGAAGACGGATGCGGAGAAGAAGGCCGGAGGAGCACTGGTGCGGGGCACAAGGAGCAGCGCTGGGAAATAATCGGTGGGGGGACTTGCACAGCACCCCTGAGGACTTCACATTCGGGAAAGGCAGCAGAAGCGACTCGGGATGAAAGGGTAATATCAAGGTCCCCGAGAACTCAGCCATTTTCCAGAAAATAACACCCATTCGAGGCCACAGGGGCTCCATCCCTGAGACAACCTCTTCTTGTAAGGCTTCTGTCCCACTGTAATGTGCAGAATGAAGGCGAAAGGGGAAAAATCAAGGGGAAAAATATCTTAAAGCCATAATCACTAAAAATTCAGCTTCCTATGATCAAAGGGAAAGAGAGGCAGCTTTGCTACTTCAGCCACTAAAGGAGCCCTAAGGGCTGAAATGACCAAAGAGTAATTATCGCAGGTCAGCACGCTTTGCTGTGAAGTCAAGAGCACCCGTGACGGTAAGGCAAATTCACTCCAGAGTTCAGAGTTTCGCCTAATGCATCTGCTTGACTCGTTCTGTAGCTCCAAGTCAATTACCCTTGGAACACTTTAAAGTAAATGGTAAACTCGTTTCAAAATTACTGAAATGCAAGAGGGTGCAAATTGCAGGTTTGTGGAGCCAGAGACTTGAATTATGTGATGTTTGCCATCTCTGTATTTTTTACTTCTTAAAGTTACAAGTGCTTTTTTACCTTTAAACAAATTCTTGCCTATCAGTACACACTGTGCACTTGTGTTGAAGTATACTGTATGCATAATTACTTCATGTTAGGCAAAAAATTTAAAACTCTGTTTGAGAAGACAGAAATGCTACCTGATTTGATCATTACAGAGAGGTGCTCAATTAGCATGCTGTGCCCTATTCATAAAGCACACTAAAATTAATACTAATTAAGGAAACTGAGCAATATTAATGTCGAGTCACTATTTAATAAAATAAATGACTCAGAGAGATGAGTGCAAACAGAATTTGTCCACAGCAGTTGTCACCTTTGTCTAAATTAATTGATCAAAGAATTCATCAACATAGCACATTAGTTTTGCATCTACAGTCACTGAGCAAGGCGTGCATCCTTGGCAGCGAATTCCTACACTCACAGCAGAAAGAGCTGTGCCCCTTGGGAGACTGACTCCCATACCAGGTGGAGCTTTCCTTTTGTTTCGGCTGAAACTCCTCGGAGAAACTTAAGAGGAACAGGCTGACGTCACTAAGCCGTTCTGACCCGTTCTTTCAGGACACCTAGAGTAAACCCTGACCATTCTGGTACTGAGTTCCACGCACCTGCGTCTGCCGTCTTTCTCTCTCTCTCGACCTTGTGATCTCTGGCCTTGAACTGAGCCTCTCAGGAACGTGCCTGTCCCTGCGAGTGCTCTCTGTGTAAGTCTGTGTCGGCTCCCCAAGAAAATCTGTGTGCATTCTTGGCTTGGGAGAGAATTTCCCTGGGTATAACCCCAGTGCTCTCCCTACCTCCCGCATCAGGAAGTCTGTCTCCACCCTTTTACCTCCTGGGGTCACTTCCTAGCTTCTCACTTGCCAAGGTGAGGCCCTGTGGCATTTGGTCACATGTCCACGAGCATCCTGAGACACCTGGGAATTTTCCAAACGTTCCCTTTGGTGACCCCATGAACTGCACACATCGCGATCAAAGTCTGAAGTAATGACAACCATTTTAGTTTGTTTTAAATCTTACTCATTTTTCTAAATAAGGAGGAAAACTGCCAGTTGAACAAGGTGGCACAAGACTGTGTCTCAAAATAAAAGAGTAAAGGGGTGTGGGAGTGTGGCCCAATGACAGAGAACTTGCCCAGAATTCAGGAGGCCCTGGGCTCCATTCCCAGCAGGGCAGAACTCCTTTTCTGATAAGTGTGTCAAAATATCTGCTGCTGACCGTACTGTGTTCTGCAGAGCCCTGCCCCCAGGCGCTGTGACTCTCACCCCACGTTCCGGAGTAAGTGAAGACTCTCAGGTGTGTAGGTGCGGGAGGCAGAGGGCGAATTTACCTCCTTCTCAGCCCCGAGATTGGGATCCCACCACCAGGATGTGATCTGCTCTACTCACTCTCATTTGAGCAGCTCAGACTCTAATTTCAACATTTCCAACTTCTATGTCACCCGCTTCCTCTTACTGTGGGAAATGCAGATATGTCAGTCAATGTGGTGCAGTCATAGAAAACACCGATTTCCTCTTGCTTTATTTTGCTGGGAAGATTTGTGCACAGTACTAAAGGTTTTTAGTAGGTTGTTTATCCTTCCCTTTACTAATTTTTTTTTTTTTTTTTGGCACCGGGGATCAAACTCACAACCTCATGCCTGCCAGGCAGGTGTAAAAACCAAACTCCCAGTCCCTCCCCTTACTAATTTCAAAAAAAGAAAATCGTAAAGAAGTTACGGATTCAGATTTGTAAGAAATACTGATTTCAAGGTCATAGCTATTTTTCACAACATGTTGGCCTTTTCTTGTTCTGTCTTGCTATTTATTTTATGCAGCATTTTGTGTATGAAGCTTCATACAACTTTTCAAATACGGGAGAATGAACAAAAGATGGCCCATGGCCTGACTTGGGAGTGGTATTCTCCACTTGATGTTAGAAAAAGCGATTAACAAAAGCACAGGCAGAGGAGAAAGTCAGCGATGGAAACACAAGGAAGAAGCTCCAGGAAGACGGAATGTCAGTCGGAGCCCCAGGGCGTCAGAGACTCAGGGACATCTTTCTGCTTTTGTGACAGCGGTTGTCACTTTCTCTCACTCATTTCCTATTTTACCTTTTTGATTCTTCTCTCTTTCTTTCTCAGTTCACCTAGCTAAGACTTTGACAAATTTGTTGATCTTTTAAAAAAAAAATCACTCTTATTTGTACTGATTTTTTATTCTCTATTTTTGTTTGTGCTGTAATACTTATTATATGCCTTCTGCTAAGATTTTAGTTTTCTCTTCCCTTCCTTGGGATATAAGTTTAGGTTGTTGACCTAAGATCTTGCTTCTTTTTAAATGTCAATATACTCAGTACCCATACAAAATTCCTTCTTGGTGCTGATTTCACCATATTGCATACATTTTGGAATGTTGTGGTTTTGTTTTACTTTATCCTAAGATATTTTCTAATTTCCCTGATTTTTTCTCTAACTCCTTGATTCAGAATGTGTAGTCTGACTTCCAGGTTTTGGTGAATTTTCAAGTTTTCCTTCTGCTATTGAGTCCTAGCTTCCTGATTATATAAGACAGTCTTTGTGTCATAGTCTGGATCTTACATATCCCCAAAGGCAAACTTACTAAAGACTCGGTCATCAGCTGGTGGTGCAATTGGAAGGTGATGGAACCTTTAAGAAATGGTGTTTGATGCAAGAAAGTGGGGTCATTGGAGGGTGTGGTCTTGATTCTGGCTCCTCCCCTTCCTCTTTCTTGGCTTCCCAGTCACCATGAGGCTTGCAGCTCTCCCTATTGTGTGCTTTCTCACAAAATGAGCTGCCTTATTCCAGGCTCAGAGTATTATGCATGCCAACCATGGATGAAACCTCCAAAACCATTAACCAAAATCCACCTTTCCTCTTTATAAATTTATTATCACTGATATTTTGTCACAGTGATGGAGAGCTAGCACATTCTATTATTTTAATCTCTTAAAATGCATTAAAATTTATTTTGTGGACCACTTAAGGACATTCTTTGATAGCATGTGTTTGAAGAGAATGTTCATTCTGTTGCTGATACGTGTTCTGTATGTGGCCTTTATGTGCAATTAGTCTACAGTGTTGCTCAAATCCTGTTTCCTCATTAATTTCTTGTCTGGTGGTTCTACCCATTATGGAAAGTTGAGTACTTAAATCGCCTGCTATCACATGGCTATTTCTGCCTTCAATTGTGCTAATGTTTCCTTCAAAATATTTAGAAGTTCTGATATTTAGTGCATAACAGTCACTAAGAAAGTTGTACCTCCAGTCATAATGGACCAAATTTTTCTTAACCCAACCATCCTAAAGAGCAAAACTAAATAAACAAGATCCCCCCCCCATCACATAAAAGAAGGGGAAGAAATCTGCACAGCAGGCAAGGGTGGTGCTGCTGCTTTTCCTCCAGCACTTGTTGGTTCTAAAAAGAGACCTGAGAGGCCACACAGCAAAGCTATCTCCATGCAAAAGCAACAGCTGGGCTCGAGATAGTCCAGCAAGGCCACTTCCTCATTCCAGGCTTCTGTCTGGGACAGTGAATGGCCACGATCCGAAGAACAAGAGATTCAAACATAAAACCACCCAGCCCAGCACTGCCAGGGATTAGAGCCACTCAAGCTCCTTGGATCCTCAGTGACTGAGAGGAGTTGGGGTTTCCAGATACAGAGTCTAAATATCTATTAGGAGTAAAATAAAAACTCTTCACTGGAAATAAGATAGTTCAGAAACTCGTTCTCCCTAGAATTTTCCCATAGATGGTCTTAGTTAATATGTTTAAGGAATTAAAAAACAAAGGGAAGTACCTGGGTCAATATCTGGAACTATGAAAAATCAAATGAAATTCTAGAACTAAAAAGACATACAAAAATTGAGAATCTAAAGAATTCATTGGTTGGATATGAAATCAGATTTAGACATAGCTTAAGTGTGAAAGGCTTGCAGTGTTTGTGGTTGGGATTCTGGAAGGAAAGGAAAGAATGAATGAATCAAGGCAACATTAAAGAAATTAATGGCACAGAATTTTCTGAATCCAATCAAGATATTAAGCAATAAATTCAAATGTATCCAAGTGAGAGACGCACACACACACACACACACACAAGCAGATACATGGCTATACTTAGAGGCGTATCCTACTACAACTGCTGAAAACCAAAAACTATAAAAGCATCTAATCAAAGACACGCTCTCCGTCAAATCTATAGCAGTAAGATATCTGTTTAACTCCTCAACATAAGACAGGAAACAAGATGATGCTAAATATCTTTAAAATGCTGAAGAAGCTAGATGCCAATCTGGAATCTACATCCAGAGAAAGTACCCCTTAAAACAGAAAATGGAATGGGAGCATTTTCAGACAAACCGAACCCAGAGTAATTTGCCACCAGCAGACCTGCACTAGTAGGTACATTAACGATGACCCTCAGATGGAGGAAATGTCCTCAGCTCGCAGCTCAGAAAGGCAAGGAGACCTCCAGGATGGGTCCCCCATGTGGGTGAAATGTCACGTGCATGTTAGGAAACAGAACCACCCGAACACAGAGGAATTTGGATGGCAAAGGAAGTAAAGCACAGACATAACAAGCTGGTGCTAAAGAATTAATGTGGCTCAGTTTATGAAGGTCCTCGTTGTTCAAAATGTGGTGCAGCATCTATGGCAGCCCTTCGGGGTAATGTAAAAGCACATGTAATGCACAAGCCAATAGGACTAGAAAGAAGAAAAATAGAATGATTTAAAACATGCTTAAATAATTCAAAGGAGACCAAGAGTGAGCAAAATGACACACGGAACCGGTGAGACAAACAGCGCACAGAAAGATGCAAGATTTAAAA
>RJWM01015431.1:0-47834 GCA_004363535.1 Dasyprocta punctata
GAATAATAATATTAACAGTAATAAAAATTCAAGCGCAATTCTCTTAAAGGAGAAATGTATGGCTGGGGCTTCATTAACCAACAAAAGGATTATTTCTTGACACTGATGCAAGAAACAGTGTGGTTTGTTTCTTGACACTGGCACAAGATTCTACACGGTCTCCACAATGACACGAGGACAGAACACCTGAACATCAACATCCCGATTCGTGTGCAGCTCTAGCTCTGTCCTGTCCACCCTGCCACAGGCTTCGGATCCAAGACAAGCTTTTTCCCATCCTTGCAACTGCTTAGTATCTGAACCACACATGGTCAGTGTTCAGTGAGTATTAATAAGTAAAAAGTGGGTTCTTTTCCTAAAGAGGAAGGTTACAACAACACACCACAACCTGTAGGCAAATAAATGTGAAATTAACTCAGCCTGAACACAGGTAGGGGAGACAATTCTTACATATTTTAATTAGGTAAAAATACTACCGAAGCTTCTCCATTCTCAGTAGTGCCCTATACGCATTTCTGTGATTAAAATCCATGGTCCTTTTGTCCCATCTCACAGGTGAGCCCAAGTTCCACCGACAGCCAAATTATCTATCAGGATGAGAGATACACTCTTGTTAAATAGCAGAAGAGAGTCTTAATTATATTTAAAAATCTATAAAGGCATTTTGCTTCCATCCCAAATTCTCTCCTGTCCCCAGCCCTGTCCCTCTCCACCAAAAACAGGATTCTGGTGCTGGGGCTGCCCCCCGGCATCTTTAACTTAAGCACTGACAGGTTACGTGGGATTTTTGCCAGAGTAATTATTTTTCGATTCAACAATAATGAGAAATTACCATGGCAACCACTTGTCACGTGGTGTACATACACCCCCTCCAAAGAATGAACCATACTTAAAGCATCTATTTCTTCTAAATGTATTTTTTTTTAATTGAAATAAACTTAAACAGGTCAAAGTAGAGACCATTTTGAAGGGGTCTGGAAGCAAGGAGGTGGGCACAGCATTAACTCACTCAGTATCATGTGGATCTAGAAAATAAGACTGTCTCACAAGGCTACCCTCTTGTACCCATGCACACAGATAACACTCTACTAATTCGTGTCCTGCCATTTTGGTCACTCCTCTTACACATGTCAGCTAATCCCTCTGAGAAGACACTGGAGAAAAAATGCCTGTGTCTTAAATAACGGGCAGAAGCACACCTGGCCACACACGCTTCTGCTAAATTTCTTTGCCTGCCACATCTGCATATCGACGTGGGAAGATCCCAAATCTCTTGCCTTCTGCCTTTCCTTTTCCTAGGGTCCCCTCGCAAGGAAGGAAATGCAGGTCGTTTGTTTTCTGGATTATAGATCATTTTGCTTCCTTTATCTCTAGCCATCTTTTCTCTAAATCTGGCTGTCTTACATAAAACCATGTTTATTCTGCGGCAGTCACACTTAATACCAATAATCAAGAGTCACATAGCACCTGCTTGGTACCAGCCACCATTCTGAAATCTTTGTCCGTGAAACCTCACAACCCCCTTACATGAAGTCTTGCTGTTAATTCCTTTATATGGAGGAGAAAAAAAAAAGGTGCTGAAAGCTAAATGCTTGTTTAAAGTTACATAGCTATCAGAAAGAGTTCAAATTCAAAGATTCTGGTCCTTGCTTGAGTCTGAACTCATAACCATTCCAACTGTGATGTTCCTTCATCTCAAAGAATAGCCTTCAATGTATTTGTCTTAGTTCTTTCAACATCCAAACGATGCTAAGTGTGCTAAAAGTCTGGGGCTCCCCCTCCTGAACAGAACCCAAAGTGAGGTTTCCCATCGCACTTGTGGAATACTACAAGGAGACCCAGAAATAAAAGTAATAAAGCACAGCCATTTGCTCTTGCCAGCTCATAATTGCAAAGGCATATAATGGACATATGGAGAGAATTTTAAATCCCCTGCTTTTTTATTTATCTTATGGAACTTTTTTTTTTAAAGATCTCGTGTCCCATGGATTGAATTTTTTCTTCTCAAATTCTCAACTGTGATTTTGTTTATTCTCAGCTAAATTGCATTTTATTTAACAGTAAACGTTAGTTATCATCTTCACAGAAATTCTAAAACGGCATGTTACCAAGATAGTAAATTGGAAGTCTTGACAGAGCAATACAGGGTTTCACTCACAATTCAAGGCTCTCTTCCTGAAAAGTGCTTACTGTATTTTACTCCCTAGTGCAAGCGGATGCTGCCTTGGGAAAATGCAGATGAGAAGAGCACAAAGACAATACTTGGCACCTGGCAGATAGAGCTCTTCAGCAAGAGAAGCATTAGTATTTTTTCCCCAAACACCAGAGAAATTTTTATAGTTCTATCTCCATCTTCAGCCGATTGAATCATTAATTAATTGTGAGCATGCCAAAGAGAAAGGCTATTTAGGAAAACCTAAAACTAATGACTAACACACACACACGCACACACACACAAACATATAATATATTTAGGTCTTCAAACTTGAACCTTTTGCCCCTGAACTTATCATAGTTGTAATGAAATAATAACTTCTCTTTCTAAAATTTGGATTTCTGTCAGTTTGATTAAATCTATACCCACGTCTTGCGCATTTTGCACACAAGCACTTAGCACAAGGCAAGTGTGCAACAAATGATTACTCAATTATTTGTATTTATCATGTATTATCATCTAGTCTTCCCAGCAACCCTTTCAGGTCAGTACTTTTATTATCCAATGTAAATGGGGAAACTGAGACCCCAAGAGATCAGGAAACTTGCCCTAGGTCAAGGGCTAAGTGTCAACATTGAGATTTGCACTTTCCCTGATTCCTAAACTTTTGTTTCTACCCATAAAACTTCACTCACTAGGTAATCTATAGTGCTCTGGTGTGAAAGAAGAATGGCCTCTTCTGTATAATTAAATCTTCTATTTTATACACAAGCATGGAGGCAAGCAATCTAACATATCAAAAAATAATGTACAGGGTACCCTGTGCAAAACCACATTGCAATTGCATAGTGAGGCATTGTCCTAAACACACAGTGCTTGTTGGTGACAGTTCTATGTCAAGGAGCCTCATACCTCAGATTACATCACCCGGTAGAGGTGTGAGAGGCCCTGGGGTAGGTCACGGCAGGAGGCAGAGACTCGTATATCTTGGAAAGAAGCTCACCATAAAATCCGCACAGATTTTTCTATTCCAACATAAATGCAACAGACAAGAGAACATTTCTGGAAAATCTTGCAAGATGCAAAAACTTGTTTTTTCTGACCCACTCTATTGCATCTGAATAGTCGATTAAATTACAGAAATAATTTCTCAACTCCTCACTTAAAAATTGGAGGACTGTGCCAGGAAGACACTAGAAAACTCATGCTTTATCCTCTTTTTACTTGGGAAAAGTGAAAAAAAAACATTTAAAAAAAGATTTTGTTCACAAAGATAAATATAAGAAACTCAGCATATCTTAATGGAGGTTGACTGTTCCCATTTTCTTTTCTGTTTATGGATCTGTTTGCCAGAAGACTTAAATTCCCTGAAATGTGCCAATGACATTTAAATCTGTATCAGAGCTCCAAGAGTCTCCCCAGGATGCCAGAATTGTGCCTCGAGCTGCCTCACTGCCCTCCCCACCTCTTAACCAAAGAGAGATTTCAAATCTTACACGGCCAACACCATCTCCACCCCACACTAAGCCTGCTATCCCTAGTCTTTTCCATCTCAACATGATTCCAGTTTTCCAGTTGCTTGGGCCAACATTTTAGGTTGTATTCTTGATTCCTCTCTTTGCCTAACCCACACCTCCAACCCACCAGCAAATCTCATGAGTCACCCTCCAACCCATAAATAGAAACCCACGTATGTCTCCTTCCCTCGCCCGCTACTCCTTCCCTGCGCCTTTGGTGATTCTAGCACGGACAAGCATAATTTTTCCTAACTCATTTCTATGCCAGCTCCCATGAGTCCCTGTAACTGTGCTCTGCAGAGAACCCTGGGCAATCTTTGGCAGCAACCATCAGACTGTGTACCGCTATCCTGAGACTCCCAATGGCTCTCATGACTGCATACTGTTCTGGAGCACGCGCCACTGGGAGCACACAGCTCTCTCTCTGGGTCCCCTTGACTCTCAGCACAACTCACAGATCTAGGCTCTTGCTTTAAAGACATTCTTTCTGACCCACAGTCACACTCAATCCTGCCACTGGACACAGGGAACCAGCTGCTATTTTACTACCCAGTGGATTCTTTTCATCTCCCGGGCATGTCCTTGTCATTCAAACCTCAGCTTCCTTATCAACCTAGGTCATCCAGTCTCTAGAAGTCAACTTGCTATCACATCAGACCCGGTTTTCCTCCAGGAAAGCCCTTAACTCCATTTTGTTTGTGTGGAATATAAGAGCCTGCTTCCTGCTTTACACAATAAGTGCTTAACAAATGACTGCCTGAATAAATGAATGTACCAAAAAATGCATTAAACAGACAAAAAATAAGAAAAGATAAACCTATGAAGGAGATCACATTAATCTCCCTCTTGAACTTCTACTGGGCAGCCGTTCCCAGACGCACTTGGCAGAGCCCACATAACCGTGACTATATAATAGAGTACCAGGAACTTACCAGAATCTTTATTCACTTTAATTTTTAAGATAAATACATGCCATGAATTAAAAGCATTAAAAATATTCATGCCCTTTGACTCAGTAATTCTATTTCTGGGAATCAATCCAAAGGACATAATCCAAAAATATGTAAATGCTTTAAACAAAAAATTACTCACCACAGGAGTATTCATAATAGGAAAAACCAAGAATGTAGGAACAATGTGCTTATCCTACAATAGAGGAAGGATTCAAACTGTACGTCCACTAGAAAGAAAATAAAAATCTTTTAAAATAATGTTTACATGTGGTCATATCACAAAAGCCTCCTCACATTATAGTGTAAAATGAAGAAGACGGGCCAGATAGGCGGAGATGTAAGACAGAATGGGGGACAGAGAGACAGACACGTCCGTGGGAACTGCGTCTAGGATGGACAAAGCAGTGCCGGGGAGTAGGGTCAGGATGAACTACTTGAGAAGTAGTGTTGGGACAGCTGGGTTTTCATAAAGCAAAAGTAAATAAATCTAGTTATAGCTAACAAAATAAAACATAAATTCTGTATGAATTAAACACATAGTAAGAAAATCAAAATTTTCAAACTACTAGAAGAAAAGAAGGCAAGTTGTCTTTTTGAATTTAGAATGAAGAAAAATTTTATAAACACACCAAGGGGACAAATTATCTGAGAGAAAAATAATCCCTTTGGATACATCAAAATATAAATATTTCAGATGGCAAAAGACCAATGTTTCAATGACAGTGACAAGCTGGGAGATCAGCACATGGTATAAACAACGAACTGTTATAAATCAAAAATCAGTACATCTTTGATCCATTTTGACTTTAGTTTAGTGCATGGTGATAGACACGGGTCTAGTGTCAGTCTTTGGCATGTGGAAAGCCAATTTTTCCAGCACCATTTATTAAAGAGGCTATCTTTCTTCCAGTGAACATGTTTAGCCCCTTTGTCAAATACAAGGTGGCTGAGTGTCTTTGTAGTTGTATTCGCATCTCATGTGCACCCATGTTTAAAGCAGCACAATTTGTGATCACTAAATCTTGGAAGCAACCAAAATGCCCATCAACTGCAGAATGGATGAAAAAGATGCGGGTTTTTTTATACAATGGAATATTACTCAGCTATAATAAAGGACGATCTTGAGGCTTTTATAGGTAAATGGAGTCAACTTGAGACTATACTTAAAAGTGAAATAAATCAGACTCACATTTGTAAATATCATATTGTCTCCCTCGTGTAAAAAATAAATAATAATAATAATAAACTGAAAGTAATAAGATCCAAAATGTGCAACAGGTATTGTAATAATGTAAGGGAAAGAATGTGCTCAGAATTAAAGAACAACTGGGATAGGCGAAAGGAGAAATGGAAGAAAGGAAAAGATTATATATATGTAGGTATTTACATATAACTGTATGCATGTGTAAGTGTGAAAGACAGATAACTATACTACTAATTCTGTTAGCTCATCAAAAAGAATAGTTCGTGTTGTCATTATTTGATTATCTGATCATTTTTATGCCTAGATCTTGTAACTTGAACAACTACTTCTAAGAAAAAAATATGCAATACGTTAACTAGTGTTGATTTTTTACTGCTTTTTTCTGAACTTCTGTATTATTTCTACCCTTTTTTACATTTTGCTTTTCAAAATTAAAAAACTATTTGTGTAAAAAATCAGTACAGTACATCAGAGGAAAGGATATGAAAGCATTGACCACTCCTAGAAAATAAACCAAACTGGCCAATAAAGTTATGGAAGGATGATCCATTTCACTTGTAATCAAAAAAAAAAATTGAAAAGGGAAATTAAATTGAGCTATTGCTTCCCCATGTCAATGTTAAATTTTTTTAATTGAATAAAACTGCATGGTGCTAGAGAATTGAGGAAATGGGGGTTCTTATAAACTGTTGCTGGTATTCACCAGTATCTTAAAGACCCCAGGACACTGCCAGGCCAAATTCCAGCCAAGGAATCCACTCTTGTCATCCACCACTTTTCTGGGTAGCACTGCAGCTTGATAAGATTTTCTCTTTAGTCTCTCTGGGCCTTCAGTTGAACACCGTGCATTCTCGTCAACCTCTGCTCACTCTTCTCCAAGCAGGCCTCCCAATCTGCAGAAAAGTCTTCATTTTCGGATCTGATACTTTATACCTTTTGAGTAAGCATGAACCTCATGGTGACCGCTCTTGCGGTACTACATTTTACATTTAAGTTATATTATATCCATTTACTACATGTCCGTGTCTAATGGACTCTAAACCCCACAGGTGGAGACTTTATCTTCTTTGGGGTGGTCTTTGTGCTTCCATTGCTTACCTTGCACACATTCGTTGTGTAATGATTATGAACTGAACACTGCTTTATCTTCTTCAGCTTTTAAACAATATTACCAGGCAAGTACTATTATTAACCTCATTTTACTGGGGGAGAAAACAAAGGTCAGAGAGGTTATTCAATTCTTTCAGGTCAAACATAGGGGGTCAGTGTTCACGCTTGCGTAATCTGGCTCTAGACTTTGTGTTCCATTAATAGGTGTGTGTGTGTGAGAGAGAGAGAGAGAAACAGAGAGAGAGAGAGATGAGGAAGACAGAGAGAGAGAAATGGTGTTGAGAAAATACCTAGCAATAAAAGATCATGCACATATATGACTGAATGTTCATAGCTTCATTCTTTTTGAAAATATGCACATTGTTTATTTAGAAATATAAATATGAATATTGTATACCTAAATACAAAATAAGTAGATAATGTTTACAGAAAATAAGAGTTTTATATATAAGTTCCTATGTGAGCTCATGGGCAATTTATATATCAAATTAATATTTTCAGTAAACTACACTAGCAACATCATAAAAATAAGATATATATATATATACACATATTTAATAAATCCTGTTTTCTTTCTTACTCAGTATGTGTAGAATTGTTTATTTTTGTTTTTTTATGAGTTTTTTAAAAATTTATTGTACACATTTGTGATACATAATAGAGCACACACATTCACTGTGGGAAATTGGTGCATATATGCATAGCATCTTGATCCTTTGTATTTCTCCTTCCCTTCCACTCCCTCTAATCTTCCCTCATCCTCAGATCCCTTTCCATTTCCACAAAATTCATCTCCCATTCTTTACCAACAAATGTAAACAATTCAAATGTTCATCAGCTGATGAATAATTTGATTTTTTTTACATTAGTATAACCATACAATGAAATACTATAAACAATGGAATGCATAAAATTCTGATACACTCTCTATATATAATATAAAGCTCAAAAGCATGCTACCAAAACAAGCAAGACACAGTAGTGCTCACAATGTATGATTCTTTGTATATGAAACATCCCAAAACCTGGTTCTGCCAAGTATTTCCTTTGTGAGGTCAGGCAAATGACTTAGGCTCTCCACGCTTGTATTTCATTATTTGTAAAATGGACATAAAAATACCTCACCCTTAATTGTGAGGATTGAATTAGATAATCCATGAACCAGTGCTTAGAAACAGAGTGAAGAGGGCACTGTTACTAAGTGGTGGAGAAAGTCCAAGGTCACAGTTACCATGGAATTCAAATGGTATACAGCAGCAGTGTATCTTACAGTGCATCCAGCTTGCCCACTTGGAAACCAAAGGACCTAGGTCTGGATGCCATTGACTTCTCTTTGCTCTGTAACTTTGGGCAAGTTACTAAGTCTTGTTTGGTTCCCTGTGAAAGTGAAAACCACCAGTCTAGCTACCTCATAGTGTTGTTACGAGCACTCTCAGAAGTGATACATTGAAGTGGTTAGAGCAACACCTACATAGTAATCATTCAAAAATTTGTATTCATCACTTTTGCTATGGTTACCAACATTATGTAGTTGTGTAAAAGATTCGTAGGTAGCTGGGCAAGGTGAAACCCAGAGTTTGAGGCCATCCTTCGTCTCCCAGACTCTCGTCCCTATGTGGGTGCCTGCATGTGCATTTTTTAAAACATGAAATAAGCAGGGTAAGGTGGCATACAGCTGTAATCCCAGCACTCTGGGAGACTGAGGCAGGAAAATCACAAGTTTAAACTCAGCCTGGCTAATTTGGCAACTTAGGGAGACCCTGTCTCAAAAATCAAACAATACAAAAGGAGTGGGGATGTTGCTCAGTGCCAAGGCCCTGGGTCCAACCCAAACACTGGAAAAAAAAAAACACAGCATAGGTACCCTATTCTCAGAAAGAGTATAACCCAGTTAGTGGGGTTTGAGACAATGGGCATGATAATGACACTGCCAGAACACTGCCCCTCTGTTGGGTTAAAAGCAAGTTTCTTTCCTTTGCCTGGATCCGCATGAGACTGAGCCTGTGAAGTCCTTGAGGGCAGGAGATGGTTTTCATTCTCACTGTTCATGCTGAGCGCAGCCCAGAGCTGCCTGGAGGGAGGAGGAGGGAGGCCAGGACCCACTGAAGTGAGTTCTCACTGCAGCCAGCCCCTGGCAGAGCCTCTCTCTTGCACACCGACTTCGCATCCACACTTGCATGTGATTCGGACTAATCTGCATCTCAGAAAGCTCTGCATTTAGCTATCTAATTTGCTTTCTTGTCAGCCAGAGATCACAACTCGAGAGGCAAAAAGGATGCTTAGGAAATCATGCCTCGCCTGCCAGCATCCGTATTTAGACCCCCAGGATTTTCACTCTCCTCCTTCCATCTCCATGCGACTTGGAAATGGTTCTAATTCTGACCTTTCTTTGCTGGGTTGCCCTAAGCAAATCCAAACCCCCAAATTTTAATTGTTCAAAATGTCTTTAGACTCTGTGTTTGGGCCTCTGATTATTCATCTGTCAAATATAAGGCCCAGTCTAGCTATCTTTACCAAGGCGTCTCGCCAGGACACTCACTCCTTCAGGAAGTTGCCTTTCACTAGAACCTGCTCCATCCCCACATTTGCCTTCAATACAAACATTTCTGGGGAATCTTAGGGCTAAGAGGAGACAACTTTACCACCAAAGGCTATAAAATAAAAGATTTCTCATTTTATTACCTTCCAAGGTGCAAAGACACAACCACAGTGGTAGCAAACGGATTTCAACCCAAGCACCCTCTGTGATGGACTGGTGGTTGTTACCTGGGACATCAAATTTATTCGCATGTTCAGATAATGCGTTCTGAGCAACCCCAATGTGCTCTGCACTGTCCAAGTCGCTCCTGAGAAAGCTGTGAGCAAAAATGACACAAATACCTGTCCTCCTGCAGCTTGTGCATGCTATGGAGTGAATAACACATGGTAGACAAGAGAAGTGAGCAAAATATGGCATTTACTGGAGAGAGCTGGGTGTAGAGGAGAAAGGTCTGAAAGCAGGAAGGGGGAATGTGACACATCAAGGTGGAGAAAGAGAAGTGAAATGTGGGACAGGACGACTCTGGAAGGTCTTGCTGGCAGTGTCTCCTTCTAGCTGGTCCACTCAGTCTCAGCCTTACTGCCGCTTGGAGATGGGCAGCGTGTGTGTGTTTGTGTGTGTGTGTGTGTGTCTGCACATGGTAGAATGTGGCACTCCCCTCAACTGTGACAACCAAAACTGATAGGAAGGAAGAGGGCATGGCGGGATGGGACAGATGATGTGGACTGACATGGTCCAGGAGGGGACAAGCAGCTTCCAGTGACAGTGACTGGTCCAGGCATAAGAGAGTTTGGTCACTCAAGGGGAGGAAAAGCACAAGTGCCAACAGCTCTGAGGTTGAACAACTTAAGGAAAATGTACTTAAGGAGCTGAGAGGAAGACATCTGATGTGAGCACTGGAGACTGGTGGAGCAGCGCGGTGGCCCTGGGGTTCGAACCTGCACCTAGGACCTAGCAAAGCTGGAAAACACATGGGAGTCTCTCACTGCAAGGCAGAGGGCCTCATGGCACAGTCTGAAGTGGAGATAGGATGTGCAGGGCACTTGAAGGGGCCCCTGGAATGAAGAGTACACTCAAGGATTCAGTCGTGATTTAATAACACTCTGCAAACACGTTTGCTCTTCTTTCCTCCCTTTCTCCTAAGCTTATCAATGCCTGGGTGAGATGGCCTCCTAGCTAAGCTTTCACAGCCAACGTGTCCCCACCCTATTTCCCACCCACACCAACCCAGGGACAGCTCATGCTGTGGCTTTCAGCACCCTGCATTTCTACTACTGCATACCCCAGCTGCAGCTCTTGGCACACCTGGATTAAATGCTGCCCACTGGGAGTCCTTACTGGCAGAAAGTATATGATTTGAAATCAAATCTCAAAGAGGCCTTCTGTGTGCTTACATACTTTAGTGCCCCGTATTTGTATGTTAACTTCCTATTTTGGGAATGACTCATTCATACTGCCACCATTGAGCCAAACCACATTCACCACACACACACACACACACACACACACACACACACACACACTCACACACACCTGCACACATACAGTGAGCATGCTGCTTCTTCAGACCAGATTTCTCTATAAAACCTTTCTCCACATCCCATGTTCTGGGTAATTGCTACCACTCAACACTTGCAGGGTATCCTGTCTACCATTCCCTGTCCATATTATAGCTCCTTACTGCTGCCTTCATCAGCTCTCCACAAAATTATTGAGTTTCCTCCAGTGAGAATAACTCAATCGTGTGCAACTCAGAATACCAACAGCTGGTGCTATACCTGGATGGAGGGAATGACTCTCCCTACCTAGTCAGTGTTCACTGGGAGGGTTAGAAACATGAAAAATAATATCACATACAGCATCTTATTTGTTTGCTGATCTTTATATCAAGCTAGGGAAATCAACAAAACAGGTGTTCTACACATAAGACAAACCAGGGCTCAACAATTTGCTCAAGGTCACTATTACCAGTGGTGGCAAATCTCTGGCATGTGTGCCATAGCAGGCTGTTGGTATCATAGAAAGCTCCAAAAAGTTCACCATCACTGGTTTAGATCAAGAATGACCCCCTGAATTATTATGTGTGTAGAGATGGTGCTTTTGGAAGGTGAGAGAATCAAGGCAGAGCTAGACCTGGATTGCTGCTAGGTGGTGGAGCCTGCCTAGAAGAGGCCAGTCACTGGGGCATGACCTGGAAGATATGTTTGCCTTCCCAGCTCCTCCTTGCTCTCTTCACATCCAGGTCAGCATAGTTTCAGCAATTTTTCCCCCAGGGAGGCCCCTCCACCATGGTTTTTCTGCCTTGGATCCTGCAGACCATGAACTGAAACTTCTGAAACTGTAAGCCAAAATAAAGTTCTCCAAGTTGCAGGTATTGGATATTTTGTCTCGGTGACTAAAAAAGTCACTGAGACAATCACAGGGTAAACAAATATGCAAAATAGGTATTCATTCTGTTTAGTCTGGTTATTGTCCAGTACTCTTAACCGAAGGCTAAAAGTGATTCAAAAATCATAAAGGGAATTATAATACACAATTGTAGAAGCTTGGGGAGCAATTCCAGCATAGAACCAAGCAATTATACATTGCAACAAATTAAAACTAAAAAAAAAAAAAATGCAAACAGGGAAACAAAGGAGAAAAAAAAAAAAGACCACACAAATCCCTTTAGAAACGCAATTTAATAAAGCAAACTATTTTCTACAGAATTTTGATCAAGGAGTATTTTGACCACACAGAAGCAATTAAAGACATCTATGATTTCAAGAAAATGCCTAAACCAAGAGTGAATAAGATAACTCTATAACAAGAAGCAGTTTCTCATATCCTGCCACTACGTCACAGAATACAGAATGGTTGAACAAGCTTGTGCCAGTGACACATGGCTAACATCAGCCTAGACGTGACTTTTAAAAATCAGCTCTGCCTTGCCCTTCTCCTAGAACACAAATAAAATAAAACCTTAAACAAAACAAAGGCTAAGAATCCACCACTATAAATGAGGACGGCTTTCCTGAGTGGCCAAGGAGACCCTCTGTGACAATGAAAACACAATGCCAGGTCTAGCTTTGCTCTCTTTGGGCTTGGTAAGAACATCACTCTGTTTCTCAGCTGATCAACTATGGGACTCCCTGTGCCAGTGCTAACCATCAAATGTAATTTTAATTTAAGCAACATTCCTAACAGCAGAAACATGTAAGTCACCCTCTTAAGACCTGGAACTCTTCTGGCTCAGACAGTGAAGCACAGACCCAATTTGCCTTGCTGACACCATCCTGTAGGCCTCTGCCCCTTGTACCTTGCTTGTGGTTTTCTTCTGCTTTCCAAACACCTCATATGAACATCTACTTCCAGGTCTTCGTGCTGACTGTCCCTCTGCCTGTAGGGCTTGTCCTGCATGTCTTTGAAGACGTGTGTCCTCTCCTAGGTCTTGGTTCAAAAGTCATACCATGGCTACAAGCCTTTCCTAGTACCATCTAACTCGGGGGAACTCAGTTACTCTACCTAGTCTGTTCTATTTTTTCTGAGCACTTATCACTGTTCAAAACTATTTACATGATTAATATATCTAGGTATTTGTTGATTTAACCCACTCCCCTCTCAGACCTATTGTTTGGACAATAAATCTCAAGAAAGCAGAAATTTTGTTCTTTCTTTGCTTTGCTACTGTGTTCTCAACTCTATACACGGTTCTTGACAGTGAGGAGGTGCTTAATAATATCCATATATGGGGAAAATAAAAAGGTGGGTTTTTGGGGGTTTCTGAGATTTTAGAAAGACGGCTTTGGCCAAGAAGTATTTATTTGTTCATTTGTTCATTCTTTCAGTGTGTGTGGAATGCCAGCTATGTTCCAGGAGCTGGGGACTCAGTGCTGAATGAAACCTGATCTCTGCCTACAAAATTCAGAAAAGAGTCAGAGAGAAACTGAAAGAGCAACCCAGCAGGATGAACTGTGTCTAGGATTATGTCAGGATTTGAAGACATCACCGAAACTGGGTAGTTGATAGTAATGTGCTTGGCTGAAGTCTGAACCACACTGTGGAATTTCAGAGAGCTGCACTATTATGTTGGTAGGAATGAGTATCTTACAGCTGCTGTAACAAATTACCACATGCAGGTGACTTAATATAACAGAAACTTATTCTTTTGTATTTCTGAAGTGAGAACTCTGGAATAGAGCTATCAGTAGAGTCAGTTCTTTCAGAGATCTTTGAAAATGAATCTGTTATGTGCCCTTCTCTCATCTTCGGGTGGGGCTGCTGCAATAGCTGAATTCCTTGTGGATACATCATGGCCTCACTGCCTCTTTCTTTACTTAGTGCCTGTCTCTGGAAGTATGTGATCTGTTCATTTTGTTTTTCAGTGCTAGTGATGGAACTCAGCACCTTGCACAAGCTAGAGAAGTGTGTGCCACACTTGAGCTAACCTCCCACCCCATTTTCTCTTCTAAGGACACTCATCACTGGATGAAGTCTCACCCTGACCCAGGATTATCTGATCATAACAAACTACATCAATAAAGATGCTATTTCCAAAGAAGATAGGATTCTGATGTTCCCAGGGACATGAATTGTGGGCGGAGTACACTATACAACCCTGCACCTTTGACTACAGCTTAGTCCTTAGTTCTGGAAAAGATACCTCTATGAGCACCAGTGGTCTGATGGATGGAATATGACAGAATTTTCTTCTTCACTGAGTACATGGGTGTGCCTCCATGTGCAGAGTGACCCACATACTCTTTCACCCCTAACCTTTTCAGTCCACAGGGAAAGAAGAGCTAAGTAGGTCACAGTGTAGCTGCCCATCTGACTCCTTGTCCTGCCTTTGCTCTTCCAGACCCCTCAGGTGAGAGCTAATTTTCATCTGCTCTGGCACTGTTTTCTAACTCTACAGTCCGCTCTGTGGCCAGCAAAGGCACAGCCTGGTGAAATCCTGCTTGGAGCTGCTCTGTGGAGACTCATTCAAGGCAACTAAAACATGGCTATGCAGTGCTGCTGCTCCTACTTCTACATGGTCCTTAAAACCCTAGCCGTGCCCTCCTTGCTGCTCACTCTCCCTCATCCACCTGGCTCCTGACCTATCACTGCCCCAGGCCAATTCCTGGCTCTTGGTCTCTCCTCTGAATCAGAGTTGGGCTACAGTCTTAGCTCTTCTTGGTGACAGGAACCGAAGTCCCTAAAGCCCAGAGGAGCAGATTCGTAGTGTTTACTGGTTTGCTTAATGCAGAAAGAGTCTTTGGTTACTTCACGTAATCCTGAGCCCGGGAGATGTCCAAGGATTCACAGAGTAGGGTTCAGTGGAGAGATAACTGGCATAGGTAACCAACAGCCCATGGGGCAAAGCCAAGTGCCAACCTTTGATTTAAATTGTTTTTTGATGATATGACAGAATCCAGGGTCTTCACACTGAGCTACATTCACCTCCAGTCTTTTTATTTTTTATTTTGAGACAGAGTCTCACTAAGTCACTAAGTTGCCAAGGTTGGGCTTAAATTTGCAATCCTCCTTCCTCAGCTTTGCAGTATGCCGGGATTACAGGCACGCGCCACCACAGCCAGCTCAAAGCACTGACCTTTATGAGATCTTTCACTGTAGATACGCTGCTTAACCCTCCAAGTGGCCATTGACTCATGAATATTCATTTTGTCCATAAAGTGTTACCTTACATATTAGAGTAAAATAGTGATAATATACTTGGTACAATCAAGGCACATGGAATACTTCGAGATTGGTTTTGTGAATCGTATCAAGAAAATTCAAATGCCCAATACAGAATTGATGGAGTTGTGAGAAAGAAAGAAAAACGCAGAAGGTTGGGGTTTGGAGAGAAGCATACGTGTTTTCACTGTTACACAAATAGTATTTCCCCACAGTTTGTGTCTACTCGTTCTTCAGCATCGTCTCCTCAGGTGGTTTTGTGGAGCCGTGCTTATCTAAAAGAAGTCATCGTTCTTCTGTTTAATCTCAACCCATTCCCTTCACACTGCTCACTTCCGGGAAGAATGGTTTCCTCACATGTGGTTTGTTTGTCTCCACGTTGAGACTTCGAGCTGTATTAAGGTACTGACTAAGGTCTGGTCTCAGTATCTGGGATAGAGCAATATACTCAATAAACAAATGAGAAAATAAATCCTTTTAGAGCAAGTGGAGAGGCTGCCATATTTTCATGATTTTGATCATTTCATTTAAAAAAAAAGAGGAAGAGGATCGTGCATTTTAGAAAACAACATGAAGAAGTCAAAATAATTCCCAATTTAATTTCTACCGGTAAGATTATCATAGAAAGTCAAGAATAGCAGGGACCTTCCATATCACCTAGAACAAGTACTCAACTGATGCCTGAAATCCTTGGGCAGCGTTCCTGGCCATTGTACTCAGTAACAGAGATAACAGGAGGGCAAGAAAAAGGACAAAGGGACAGGGTAATTAGCTTGCTCTATTCACTTGTTCCCTATGACTACCCAGAGTCAGGGCTGGTTAATGACTTGAGGGTCTTAAAAGTAATCTCTTTTTTAAAAAGGAAAAGGCCTTGCTTCTGTGGCCTTGCTCTTCTCCAGGTGTTTCAACCCTTTCCCAAAGGACAGAGTTGCTTTCTGCAGCATTCAAGGTATCAGGAGGGGCTAAGGCTAAAGAGTACTTAGCTTGCCGCCAGTCTTGTGCCCGTGGCAGTAGAAAGGGCCTCACACAAACCCAGGCCAACCCTGCTTAGAAAGTGCATTTTATTTCCCACAAACCGATAAAAGGTTTCTGATGACACATTTGCTTCAAAAAGGATACATTCTTAAATGAGAGGCATCTCAAGAAGATGGGGCGGGCATCCTGCAGTGCACTTAGGGAGGGAAAGCAAATTGCATAATCATGGCTCATCCGAGCCTCCCGAGCAGCGCAGCCAGCAGCAGTGGCACAAGTTCAAATCCCAGGCTCCCAAGCCAGGATCTGCTAAGATGCTCCCTTCTGGCTCATTCCCACTCCCAGCCCCCAGCCGCGAGATGGCCAGGCAGACACGCTCTGCCTTGTTTCTCTGGAAAGAAAGAAATGGAGTGAGCTTTGTGAAAATCATGCATTTGTCCTGAAATTATCCTCCTCTGAGTTCAGGGAAACAAGAAGATCAGGATGAAAGTTCATTCACTGGCCTGAGAGTGAGGCTCCCCAGGTCTAATTTCAGAACCAAAGGCTATTTAGACATGAGCTGTTTTCACTCTAATTTTACATCCATGAAGGCTGAAACTTTTTTGGGGGGGCTCACTTTGCTGTATATTTATCTGTGTGAACAGGAACATGTTTCTAAGGCTTGATAATCTCAGTTTCTTGAAATATAAAATAGAATTTTGACATTATCCACTCTTAAGTAGTTGTGATAAATGATAATGCGTACTATGTGGCTGGGAGGAAGAAAACACTCCAAAATATCTAGCTATTATTATTTTTTATATGGCACATGGTCTTCAGGCTTCTCCCACCTGTCCAAGTAGGCTCCTAGTGATGAAAATAGACTAAGAAATGAGCATTGACATTGTCTTTTGAAAACCGAAGAGAAGATAGACAAGAAAACACAAATTCGCACTCTGACAGTTGTGGGTAAGTGCTGGTACCTACGATCACACAACTAGAGTCAGATAGAGTCGGAATTAGATTTGCAGTCAACCATCTTGGAGAATCTTAATTTTCTTGACCCCTGCGGGTATCTGTCTCACTTTTCCCACATGTATGAGGGGCCGCGTGAGATAGAATAAGAAGTTGTGCAACACGCACAGATCCTTCTCCTTGAAGTGGATGGATCTGATATGGGAAGCACCAGTCTAGTTCCGGGGGTCTGCTCTTTCCATGAGAGAGAGTATTGGGAACCAAGTCTTTGGGCCAGGACAGCAAAACAGCAGCAGAGAAAGATGCTAAGAAAGACACTATGGAGACAGGAGAGGAAGAGAGCACTGATTTGAGGATCAGACAGATCGAAGTTAAAACTTGATTATGCTGTTTACAAGCTATGAGGTCTTTGACCAATTACTGAACCTTTATAAGCCTTGGTTTCCTCATCTGTAAATTGGGGTCTTTAGTTCTCACCTTACATATTTGGTTTAATAATTAAGTGAGAAAGTGCACAGAAGGACCTTAGCTACATAATAATGTATGCAGTTGGCATTCAAGAAATATCAGCTGCTATTAGAAACAAGACAGGAGCTAACATGCAGAGGGTCAAAAAGTAGCTCATGCCTCTTTTCTGCTCAAAATCCCAACAGCTTCTCAAGTAATATATAGAAAAGCAAAGGCTTTAGAATAGTCTACAAGGCCCTCCACAATCCATCTGCTCACTGGCATATCTCTGTGCTCCTTACATTACTTCCCAAGTTCAAACCATCCCAACCACAGCTCCCTCTGCCTTAGCAGACCAATGACAGTCCTCATCAGTGCACTTGTAGAAGACAGGGTAGCATAATGCTTAAAAGAATGGGTTCCAGTGTCAGATATCTGAGTTCAAATCCAAGTTCCATCACTTACCTTGTGAATGATTTTGACTAGTTGCTTAACCTTTGTTTTCATTTAGTTTCATGTAAAATGGAAGTAACCACTTATCTCATGGAACATGCTTTTTCTATGTAAGCAACACACAAATAAAAAACAATGTAACTTATGGACTAGTTATTGGTTGTTTGCCTGTCCAGCCAATTGATAATACCAGCATGCTGCACACCTCACATCTAATCCTCACCATAAATCTGAAAGAAAGTGTTAATGCTCCCATTTACAGATGAGGCAACTGAGGCCAAAACCAACAAAGATATACTCAGGATTGAGACCTAGTCCTAGCTGGCTCCAGCAGTCTCTCTAGCCTCTCTGAACTGCCACACCTGTTCACACACTCTTAGTAGTTTCAGATCCCAAAGTCACTCAACTGTGAGTTCTCCTGAGGCACACATTTGTATATAGTCCCCATGGGCCCAAGTGTCTTAAAGGTGCCCCACATCTTACCTGTCCACTGAACCCACGAGTTCCCTCATATTCTATAAGACAGAGGCCAAGTGGGAGACCCTACCTAAACAGGAAGGGAGTGTGGCTGCTGGGACCTGCATCACCTTGTGGCTATCTCATAGACAAGTGGGATAGAGACCTGAACACACTCTTCTTCAGGGATTTAAATCCCCCCAACCTTCCTCTAGCACCCAATTTCCCAGTGGTGTAGTGCTTTTCAAGAAAATAGCATAGACAGGAAAGCGTGGCTTATTAGGATTTGTCATCCCGCACCTGATCAAGTATTCATCACTTCCACACCCTGACACAGGCAGAAAATGAGTGAGAGTCAATGTGAGCAAACACTCATGAATGCATGGCTCCTAAACAGCTGGGGCACTGAGGCTGGACTTCTGAGGAATCCTTCCAAGTGGGGAGAGTTTTGTTACCTACATGAGTGGCCACATGAACACACAGAAGGCTCATGCATGCTCTGAGCAGACATGGGAACTGGGACTCGAAACAAATCCACGTCCTAATTGAACTTAAAAGCTAGGCACAGACAGGGCCATACCTTTCTCCACATGGGGATGAAAGGAATCAGTGGGGTAACTGTGCTGTGATATCAGGGAGCCCAGGCCAGGAGCCAAACGCTTCTTCAGCATAAGCCCATTGCTGAGAGGCCCCGGCCCTCATCACACTGGACACAGAAGCACATTGTGTTTCAAAAGTCCCAGTCTCCAGGGCTGCTGTGATCCACAGTGTTAAATTAGGTTACCAGCAGGTAGACAGTTGTCCTTCTCAGGACTTTTTATAAAGCCAGTGTCCAGGGTCACGGTGATGGGAGATCCTCTTTGCACTCACCATGTGATATCAGATTTGACTGACACTACTAGTGTTACTGATTATGATGACAACAGTAACAGTCACTGATATCTGAAAATGTTCACAGGTGCCAAGAGCCTGTGCCAGGTATTTTACATGCTCTGCCCCATTTAGTCCATCAGCAGCGTTAGGAGGCAAGTACTTTATTTCCCATTTTACAGATGAAGAAACAGGTTTTAGAGAGACACACAACTAACTCATGGTTGCTGATACTAAAGCTCAAGCTCATGTGAGGTTTATGCCAAAGACATGCTTTTGTGATAATTATATAATTTAATTTTGTCTTCCTAACTTGTTCCTCTCCCTGGATCTTGGCTTTTGGACCTGAAAACTTATGAGGTTGTGCACTAGGTGAAGTGATTTCTAATGGGCCACCAAGAAGCATGGAACTCTAGCATGCCACACTTCACACCATTCCCCTGTCCTCAAAGGGTGACAGGAAACACCATCTGTTTCCAGGGTCTCAAAGGCTGTTCCCAAGCACAGGGGTCTCTGAACCTTTTGTGTTGAGGGATGATACAGCATGCAGACCTAGCTTCAGAGACAGAGGGGGCCAAAAATGAGTTAAGCAGGGATGCTGGCCCTTTCCTGAAACTTGCTTCACCTCCTTCTCACTACTGCTCCACCCCGGGGCTACAGTTCCCACTCCTCAGCACACCATTCAGGGCTCTCTGTAGTCCACTGCCAACCAGATCTCACAGTGCACCCATCTCCTTCCTTTGCAGTTCTGACGATAACTCTATACCCACTCTGTCATGCACTCTGTGCATTTCCGCTATTATTCTCTCCAAAACAGACACTAACAGAAGACATCACTTAGGAGCACATCATTGCTTGGCTATCCTTAATCTTCCGTTTCCCCGCAGGACCTAGTTTGCTATAATCGAATGAACACTGCTTTATAATTTAAGGAAAAGAGTTATTTTTTGATTGCTAATAGTGGCATGGAAAGATATTTATGATATAACAGTGCAATAGCTAATTATCTATATTATAATCTATAATATAAATATATAATTTATAATATATATAATCAATTTTGTGAAAAATAATTTTTTAAGACTCTAAAAATTAGATTTTTTTAAGACTCTAAAAAGAAGAAGCTCTATAGGCAGCTGAACTAGAAGTGAGCTGATGGGAAAGTTGGTGGATGATAAGCACAGCTCCATACAGGAAGCCTGGACACCCCACTGAGCCCTGAATTTTTGCCCAGCACTCAGAAAAAGCAGGGACTGGACCAAGCACAAACCAGTATCTGCCTTTCTTATTCAGTTTCAGGATCAAGTTTTATGGCAGGCCAGGATAGAACAGAAGAGAAGTTAGCAGCCTGGGAGAATTTGCCCTGCCTGCTAAGAAACAGCCCACAGGCTGAGGGTGGGCGGACGTACCTCGGGAATGTATGCACCCTCGTCCCAGGGACTTGGTGCCATTCAGGCTCTGCCAACAGACCACAGTGCAGTATGAAAGCAACGTCCCCTGTGGCGACAAAGGCAGGTCAGCAGAGCAGAAAGGCAAGTGAGAGCAGAGAAGCAACGTCCTAGAAGGTGAGAAGGAGTTCTAATCAAGCCTGGGGAGCTGTCCCTGAGAAATGCATGGTGAATAAAGAGGGCAGTGTTGACATCACACCTGCTGCCAGCTTATAGGGTCATACTCGGTCACTAGCTTCTACCCCAATGTTACTGTAATGGCTAAGCTTAATTGTGTCAACTTGATTGGCTTGGGATCCACCCAAGAGGAGGAAAACACACATCTGGCTGTGCCTGGCTGGGTCATGAGGGCTGACCTTGAGGTCTATATCTAGTCTCTCGCCCTTTCTCTCTGACTGACCTGCTCTGCTTCGCGGCTACCATGAACTAAGTAGCTTTGCCCCTCCACGCCCTTCCTCCATAGTATTTCTGCCTTGGAGCCAGTCAACCATGTAACTAAGTCCCTGGATCCTGAGCCAACTTAAGTCTCTCCTTTAAACTGTGGGTATCAGGTGACTCATCCCAGCAATCTGAAAGCTGACTAATTCAATTACCTAAGCTTCCGATGGAAAAGACTTAGTTCCTCCATCATTTCTCAAGAAATCCACATTTCAGGGTCTGTTCCTGGAATTAGATATTTTTTGCTTATCCAGAAGTGTTAAAAATCTTATGACCCTCAAACCAGCCTCATTTGCTCCCTCAAGTCTTAAAAGCAAAAACTAAAGGGACTTTTTCCAAAATGAATTATGCAGAATATGTGATAAGATGAGATTCTCCTTGCTGCTAAGGGGCTCCCCCTTGGAAAACTGTAATCGGATATTCATTTCCTGATATTAACAACTACCTAAATGGAGCTCTAGTGCTTGGACCAAATATCTAAAGAAGAAAGTTTAATTATACACCTATATTTTAATTAAATTTCTTCCCAACCAGAATGGATTGAATGGAATCATATAACCATCATGACCCTCAGGGTCAGTAACTCCTAAGTCAGCCCATCTCCCAGTAGGACATTTCCAGATTCTTAATCATCTTGCCCACCACTCAAGTTTCCAGGGAAAATCACTAGCAGCCCTAGAAAGTACTCAGGGCAGCATCATTATCAGCCACAAAGTTTTGAGCACCTGCTCTGCTCTTCTAAGTGTCTGCTTGCCGTTTACCTCACCCCCAACTAGAATGTAATCTCAGAGACAGAAGTTTTTATTTATCTATTGTACAACTGTACCCAGAGCTCTGCCTACCATTAAGAGATCCCCAATTCATATTTGCTGTCTACGAATCACTTCAGTCCGGAGAAATCAAGGCGTGGGCAAGCAAACCACTCCTACCCTAAAAGAATTCTCAGTCTCCCTGTTAGTTGGATATGCAACATATTGTAACCCCAAATATTGAGTATGGTAACCCAAGTATTATAATCCTTTCTCTCGTCTTCTTCACAAGCCAAGAAATTATATTTATAATTCCATTGAGACGTTATTGGAATCCCGGCAAGTTAATTCCAATCTACCACCTCCAATGCAATCCACGGCGGGAGTAAAAACTCCAAGACACATTTAACGTTAAGGGCAGCCAAGGGGTCCTAAGTCCAATCCTTGTGAGGACATGCGGACAAAGGCCTTGATCCTAGGCCTCTCCCAGAATTTAATAACTAGTGAAGCAAGGGGGTGGCTTGAAGATGAGTGACAGTGAGGATGGCGGGAATTACGTGAGTAGCTTGAGCTGGCTAGCAAGGTAGTGTAAAAGGTATCTCTGCAAAATGCAGAGATAAAGATATGCAGGGGGATCAATTTGCACAACCCAATCAAGATAGCAAGTGAATTGTTTTAGGAGGCTGCTGCTCTAGTTTCTGATATGCAAACTTCATGCCCTGGGAACTCATAGCCTCTTTCTCCAGGCTCATCCCCAGTCGATATTCCTGAAGCTCACTGGCTCTGCCATCCTGCTGTGCTTTATATATTTTACAAAGGTCACTTTGGGAGGAAACAGGACACTGTCTGATGGCTTTAAAGACTGCATACCAGTACCTCGGCTAACCTTATTTGCAATGCTTAGGGCCAATTAAAGAGAAAAGAAAATACCATAGTCAGTTCTGTATACATCAACATAAGGAAATAAGTCTCGATATAATCAAAGTTGAAGCAATTGTTCTGCTTTCAAGGGGACCCGCTCAAGTTGTCTCCCACACAAAATACCTATACTTTTCCAATGGAAACACAAACACACAAGCACAGGCATCAGGAGGCAAGTGGCTGACACAGTGACCCTAAGGGAAGGAGAGGACAGAGATCTGACCGCCTGGGGTCCCTTAAATGTGTTCTCCTTTTATGTCAACCTTGGTCATCACCAAGCTGAGTCTTGTCCGTTCTGTTCCCTTTAGGAACACGGTGCTGCCTCTCAGCTTCTCCCAGTTCTCTCACATCCACAGCAGCACTGATTTCCTTTCGCGCTAAGTGCATGGGGCCAGGAAGGGAGGGTCTTCATTGTCAGTACTTAAATAATGAAAGTCACGAAACAGAAACGAGAAGCTTCTCTCTGAGACAAAGAGAATTCTGTTTTGGTTTGGTGTGATCTTACTGTTGCAGCGGCAGGGGTGGAACCCAGCACCTCGTCCATGGTAGGCGAGTGTTCTACCGCTGAACTACACGCCTTGCTTGATGTTTGGTTTTGACTTTTTAATGGCTGCTAAGGAAGGAAGAAATACCAGGAGCTGAAAGACATTTACTCATTCGTTCTCTCCATTATTCAACAAGCATTTATTTAGCAGCTCAGATATGACAGAGTTGTACTAAGAACTGGGGACATACAGAGATCAATAAAGGCACAACGCTGCCTCGAAAAGCAGAGGGCTACAGAGAGAGAGAATGCATAATAATAAATAAGTCATGAAAGAGGGCGTGACAAGATTTATTCTAAGGGAAGTGTAGCGAGTTATGGTAGGAAAACCTCCTTCAGACCCTGGTCCGGTCACTTCCTGCTGGTCCTGTCACTCACAAGTGAGGACACTTACTACGTTGTGGGATGACTGTGAGGATGAACCAGGCTTCCCTACATAAAGGCGCCCTCTTCTGTGCCCCCTGGGAGCTCTTCGTCTCCTGCTAAAGTGGGGCATGGGGTAGTGGTGAGGCTTCAAAACCCTCAGGTTTAGCTTTGAGGAAGTCCCAGGAGCTTCCTCACTTTCTAACTGGATCCTGCGATTGTGCGGGGAGAAAGACGTGCTTTGCTGTCTGTCTGCACAAGGCACCAAGGGACTACTGGGGAGAGACTTTGGGGGAACATTAGCAAGGGGGTGCTCTGTGTCCTCAGTCTCCCCCACCTCAGGCAATGCACCATAAAAATCAAAGGCAAAGGGACACGCTTGCTATGATGACTCTTCCTATCCTGAGCTTTCGTGTCCCTGAGAGGTACGTAGGGTGAGGGGTTAGCCAAGGGGTTGACCAGAAACCAGAAAGCACCTTGGCTTCAGCCACATCGCCCTGAATGGAGACTGCTGGGGGCAGCTGCCGCTCTCTGCTGGGATTCTTGTTGCTCAGCACAGTGCTGGGCTCAGTGGAGGCGCAGTGAGAAATATCCAGAGATGAACGATGAATGAAGAACAGAAGAAAGCAACAGCTTGAGATTGGGAACCAACGGCCTTGTGTCCAGTGATTAAGAGTAAATGCCTAGAAAGAGGCAAGTTTATAGAAGGGTGTTCTCCCTGATCCCCAACACTTCTAGCAGCAAAGAGGTGGGGGGGCTGCTGTTCAGTGACTCCCTTTCTGTCAGGGTTGGTAGGCAACAGGGCAGCCCACAGCAGTACCGGGATTACAGTAACTGCGGGGGTCCCAGAAGCCGCCACACCGGATTTCATTTTGGAATGCACTACATGCTTTTTTTTCCTGCTGCTCTAGCAGTAGCAGTGGCAGCAGATTTACTCTCCTAATGATGTTTGGCTTCAGTTAAATTAGTTTGCATTCCCTAAACACACACTGCTGGGGGAGGGGGAGAGGCAGTGGGCGGAAGTGGCCTGAGAAGATGCCAAGAGGTGGAGATGGGTTCAGGCAGTGGAGAGCGACTACACACCGGGACCCAAAAGGGGCGGGGCAAGTGGGGCGCCGCCTGGAACTCCTATTCATTTATTCACGTATGCGTGTGCTCATTCATTCACGCTATGAATATTCATTAAGTGCCTTCAGTGTGTGGGACCTAAAACTAGAAGGTGGAGAAACTAGGGAACCGGACACACAAGGGAAGACAGGGAGTGAAACACATTAGTTTTTATTTGTAGTTGTAGCCTTAAACACCAATCACGCAAAATAATGTAATTATCATTATTCGTATGCTAAGTGCTTCCAGATTCACATCAAACATTTCATTTAGTTTGCATAAAACCCAGGTGAGATGGGTATGATCGTCCCCATTTTACAGACGATGAAATTGAGGCTCAGAGTTGCAGTTCTGTGAGAACATGCAGCATGTAACCTGTGATGCAATGCTACTCCTTTATGTCTTTTTCAAAGTACTAGCATTAATAGCAACAGTGAAGCCAGATGTGGTGGTGCATGCTTGCAATCCCAACACTGTGGGAAGCTGAGGCAGGAGGATCTCAAGTTCAAGCCCAACCTGGGCAACTGAGTGAGTTATTGAAACCAAAATTGAACACACAAACAACACAACACAGGAAAACGGTGGGGGATGGAGCTCAGAGCGAAGGCCCTGGATTCAATCCCCAGTAGTGAAAAAAAGTAATTACATACCCACTAAACACTAGCCACTGAATTCTTACAAGAAGTCTTTGGAGCCCTCCACACCAGGCTTTACTTGTCATATTTTACAAAGTAAGATTTGGTCAAGGTGGGTTAGTTTGGACAGCATAGTTATCCTACCAAAGGTTGAAGGCAGGATTCCAACTGGGGTCCGCTTAATGGCGAAGTCAGCTCACATCCCTAGAACGGGATGCCAAGCAGTCAGATGGGGCTTTGATATTCTTTCCTTGATAACTGGGATGGAAAATACCAGATGTTTGGAGACCATGGAGTCATAACACAGGAAACCTGAGTCCTGAGGTTCCCATTGTTGTTCCAGAGAACCCAGGGTTCAACTTCATCCTCTTACTGGGAATGAACTAGAAGCAGAAAAATACCTGGAACCCAAAGCAGCGAGCACACTCTAAATTGTGAAATCACGGCATCCCGAGCAGAGCTATCAGTAAGCAATCCGGGACACAGGATGGCGTCTAAATGAGAACGATACACCAGGACTTTTCTTAGCATCCCGTCTCCTCTGCTCACCGCTATTTTCTAGGAAAGTCCAATTTCCTGACTCTGAAAATCTATTTACATAACAACCTGTCATTACCAACTGTGGGTTGAGCTTTCTTCCCCGAAACCCAAGCCAACATTTCACACCACCACAACAGTGAAGGACATTTTAGAATTTCCATGATGAGACCCGTTCTTTATGCTTTAATACCTTTCCTGCTTTTCACACTGGTAGTGAACTCAAACTTAAAAGGGAGATTGCCAAATCAGGATTTCTCTCTCTCTCTCTTTTTTTTTTTTTTTTAAACAAAAGCCCTTACAAATGGAAGCAGCTGCTTTTGATTTATAAACACTGTAATCTTCCCCAGGCCTTGGATATGTTTTTTTTGACAACATCCAGATCAGAACCAATTTAATTTTGAAAGATAGCTAATCAAGTAATTTGATGTAGCACCTCTCTCCTGCTCGCTGTTGTAAAGGGGGCCGGTGCTTCATACTGAGAAATCAGCACTTTATTGAAGATTACGAATTGACCCTTCAGGTATTATAAAGTGTTTACCTATACTCTCCAGAAATAAGATTTGAGTTGTTGAATACATTCACTTCCCCAGCCAAATTGAGCACTTCAGAGCCATGTGCGGTGGCCCGTATTTACATAGTTAAGACTAGACGCTCCAAACATTTTTATATGCAACACTTTCCCTTAAACTCATTAAATTTTTAGAGCCTTGTGTAAATGAATTCCCAACTTTGGAGAAGAGTTGTACAAACTCTTAATCTTTTATTTTCTTTTAGTACTGGGGATTGAACCCATAGGGCCTTCTCTCCAATCTACATCCCTAACCCTTTTTAAATTTTAATTTTAACCTTTTTACATTTTTTTTCTAATTTAGTGACAGTCTATTGCTAAATTGCTAAGTTGCTCAGGCTGGGTTCAAATTTGAAATCCTCCTCCCTCAGCCTTATAGAGTGCTAGGATTATACGAATGTACCAGTATTCTTGACTTAATCTCTTAATCTTGATTTTGCAATTTTTGGTACTCCAGATACCCTACTGTATATCACTTCATGAGAAATGATGGATTTGGGTATTTCTCATACTACTAGGTCATTACAGTTTCCAAGGTTTTTTTTTTAATATATATATATATGTATATGCGAACTTTTTAATAAGCATCTACTATATGATGGGATAGAAGCTATCCTTGGAGCTCATGTTCTAGCAAAGATAACACAATCACTCCCTGAATTTTGCTCAACACATACTTGCATTCCTACTGTGTGCCAGGTTTTGTGTCAGGTGCTTTATAGATATGAATTCCTCAGGATGACCCTCTAAGATAGGTACCGACTTTGCCCTCAACTTCTTTAAATCTGATGTGACTTGAGCCTCAGTCCTGAAGTCTATTTCTTTCTACGATGTGAGAAAAACATTCAACAGATCACGCAAGACAATTTTTAAGGATCTATATCATATTCTACTTCAGATGAAAGTGTCATTGACTTGATAATGACTCCTGATCTAGTCAGGCCCCTTTTTCAGACCCAATTATCTAATTGCTCTCTCTAAGCAATCTCGCTTCTCCTTTTGAAAGACGCATCAGGATTCGAAGGGAAGCCGGGAGTCTGCAGACTGGGCAGGCCCAGGAGAGAAGCTGGCGCTGCTCCCAGTTACCCCCGCCCCTCGCCCCTTCCCTCCCCTCTGCTCCTTCTCTTTCAGTTACAGGGCTCTTTTCGCCCTTTGACTTGGAGGCAGGAATTGTGGAAACTGTCAGGACGCTTTAAGGAGAAGATGAGGAAAAGAATGTTACAGTACATTCTACAAGGCCACTTTCGATAGTGTTTTCTGCATATTGCAGTAGAAATAAACACGGATTTAAGGATTTAAATCCCAGCTCTGGTCCATAATTACTGTGTGACCTTGAACCATTTACTTCACTTCTCCGAGCTGTCACTTTATCCGCAGAAAACCTATTTCATATGGATTTTTTGGTAAAAATTAGGTGAAATTAAATTACATGGCACAACGTAAGTGTCATGGCCCACTGTAGTTACTTCATAAACTTGGGTCCCTCTTCACTGCCTCCTCCTTTCACTATATTAACTCATTTTATCTTTCCAAGGCCACCTGCTGTTGTCACTGTCACAAAATAAATGACCTGTAAATGCTTCAAAAGATAAAAAGTCTTTTTCCCATCCTGAAGTCCTGGGAAGAACGTGATCCCCTACTTTATAGATTTAGCAAGCGGAGCTGATTCCCACTCAGGACATAGACTCTGTCCTATCTGCCGCCTCTGTAGGAAGCTCAGAGTCACAAATCCTGGCAGTGAGGGAAGCAGTTCCCTGGAGGCTCAGAGGAGAAGGCCCCTGTGAGAGTTCTTCACTTTTGCATTCTGGACGGTGACAAGTTCAGCCATCACCAGCCTTCCTCAAACCCCTAAAAGGAGGTGACCCCAGTTTGGTGAGAGGAGGTCTTTGCAGGAGCTCAGGTTGCATCAGTACAGGGGGAACATGGCGATTTTCTTTGTGCAGCTCAAGCATTTGAGGAAATTTCATTCTGACTGTGCCAGCTAGAATGAACAGACTGACCAAAGGCGAGGAGTGGAAACCAGCATCTGCTGGCCTTTCATTCAGGCTTTTGTGCCCTTCTTCATGCCTTGTGTTTTAGGAGATCACAGGCAGCACCTGACCCCTTGGGGTGGGAACAGTACCCTGGGCAGGGAGCGCCTGCTGACCTCGAGCCCCGATTCTGAGTTTTCTGGCTTCGGTGGGTTTATATCAAATCCTCACGGTTCCTCCGGGTGCTGTTTGGTGCTTAATTACACTTAAAGGTTGGGTAGGAGAAATTCTACGTGCAGCCTGACCAACCACCATCAGCTTTCTCATACTCTTTTTGAGTTTCCTATTTCTAATCACCTGGGTCTTTCTCTAACATGTGCTTTTCCTCAAATTAAAGGGATTTTTGTCTTTTAAGCAGCTGTTCATTCACACAAAAAGGGGAGTGTTCTGTTCACAGAAATAAAACCACCTGAATAGACCTAAATCTTTCAGGTAAATAAATCACAAGGGCATTGAAATCACTCCACTTGTAACCTCTCGCTGCAGTCTGGGTCACTCATTGGGGCAGGCAATGGGAGCCCCACATGCTTTTGGAACCAAGTAGTGAGGGCGATCAGTCTGAACCAAGAAGTGGTAAGAGGCACTATGTGGACTGGGGATCCAGGCAGGCCAGAAATAAAGAGCATAAGTGGACTGCCTTCCCATTTCACAGATGTCCATGCTGAGGTCCTGAAAGCTGCACGGGGTGTTCAGTACAATCAAAGTACTTGCTGGAGCCCAAGTCTCCACTCCCCACCCTCTCAGTAATGTCTTACGTTTACCACCCACAGACCAATAAGCACCCACCCTCTCAGTAAGCATCCCCCTGCCCAATTCCATCAACATCCCCCCAGGAGAGGCAACCTGCCAGCCACAAGAGGGCCTTCCTGAAATCACTAATGCACAACCCGAAAGCCCACACAAGATGGTTAGTTGATCATCTCAAGGTGGCTGCAGTTCCTGTCAGCTTGTCACCTTATAAAACACAAAGTAAGGGTTCAGAGCTCTGTAGCAGGTATCTCGGGCTAAGCCCTGGCTTTGCTACTGAGCTCTGTGACCTTGGGTCTGTCACTTATGTTCTCTGTGCTTCAGTTCTTTCCTTGATCGAATGTAAATAATAGAAGCATCCACACCACAGTGTTGAGAGCATTGGTAATGAGTCAACACATTTAAAGCATTTTTACATTAGCACATGTTTGCTGTGCATAATGATCACCTTTATCCGGGAAAGCTGACATATGTACATAACTTGTTTTAATGCTTTTTCCATCCCCTTCCCCTACCCTCCCTCCTCACAATCTTCATCTCTTGGTCCCCTTTCCTGTAACAAAAGATCTACCTCCCCGTTTTCTATTATCTAGTTTTTATTTTGCACTTTAATTTATTTATACTTGGGTTTCTCGTGAGAAATCATGGAATATTTTAAGTTTGCATATCTAATTTATTTCACTTCACATTATAGTTTTAAGGTGCATTCATTTTTTTTTTTTTTTTTTTTTTTTTTTTTTTTTTTTTTTTTTTATTTTTTTTTTAAGGTTCTTTTTTTTTTTTTTTTTTTTTTTTACAAATGATTCAATTATACCCTTCTTTGTGGCAAGGTAGTACTCCATAGTGTAAATACCATATTTTCTTTATCTGTTTGTCTATTGATGGATACATAGGCCACTTCTGAGATTCAGCTATTATAAGTTGTTCTGCTATAAACACAGGTATGCACCTATTACTGTAACTAAGCACTCAGTAACACAATGTAATATTAAGTTAAACATTATAAGATTTTGATCCTGTTTGGCTTATAGAAGTGACAATTTTGTATGGATTAATCTGTTAGGCAAGACCTCAGCCTTATTGAAACCTTGTTTTTTCTTCATTTGATTTAACTCAAGCTTTACCTGCTCTTAGAAGTCTCACATGATGCTCAACCCAACTTCATTCATACGGCCAAGCCTGGGTTCATTTATTCAACAGGAAAATACTGACCATCTACCGTAACCCACTGTCAGGCACTGACCAGATTCGGGAAATCAAATAGCAAGGTCCCGCAGGATCAATAGAACAAGTAGCACTCTGGGCCAGGAGAGGGCCCTGTGTGAAGAATGTCCTTGAGGACGAGGTGTTGTTGGGGAGGGAGTTAAGGGTGGGGCAGAGTTTTCCCACCTAGAACAAGTATGTCATCCAAGACCTGCAGAATGAGAAGGAACCCATCAGAGGAAGGGAAGAAAGATTGTTCCAGAGACATCTAGACCTTTCCATGAAAATCCGAATGTAAGCAAATAGAGGAAGAAAAACCTTTGGGTGCAGCTTCTGGGTCCATCAACTATAAGGCTGTACTTGTCCCTAGATGTCCTGCTGGCCTCACTCTTGTCCTTTCCCTGTCAGCCTTTATTCTGAGGTTGACTAATGACTGGTAGAGGGAGTCACTGGCAGGGCAAAAAACTGGTGCTACTCAGCAGTGGGAACCCTCATATGGGTTCCTAGTTCACTCCAGCTTTATCTCTAGCAAATAGCTTATGAGGCCCATTTTAAATCATTCCTTTAGTTATCTTCTGCCAGATTATGAATGCCTTGAGCACAGGAAACTAAGAATTTCTCCTTTTACCCCACATCCTGGGACTAGTACCATGCCTAGTACATAATAGATAGTAAAGGGTGGTAATTATTATACCTATAGTTAATCAGCCTTTTATTGCTGAAATTTAAATATTCAAATGCTACTGCTATGGTACCACATGGTGCATAGGATTCCACAGAATAGTAATATTCTGGGAAGCACTGAGTTATTGTATGTGAGGCACTTGGAGGGAAGGAAGGGCCCCTCCAAGAAACTGGAAATATTTCATCAAAAACTTTAATAGGATTAGTACACACACATATATCCAAGTTCTCATCACTGAGGGCCTGGAAGCAACAAGACCCTAGTAGCAAGGAGCTTACACACTACCAAATTTTCCCCCATAAGGGAGCCAGGACGCCTTGTAGAAATAGCTAATTGTAGGACTGAAGTGGTGAATCTATAAGATGAGCTTGGAGTACCTTGTAGTGTTCATGAGTAAGGAGCCACACACAGGCTTGCACACACACACACACACACATGCACGTACAAGCACACACAGGCAGATACTTGAGCAGACACTGAAGTCAACTGAAACAACTCCTGATGACCAAAAGTGGAACAATTTGAATAATAGAAAAAAATCAAAGCATCAGATTATCACTGAAAATATCACACAGATATCTATAAATACTTACTGATATGAAAAAGGTTCAATAAATGAACCAGGGAGAAGACATAAAACTTTCATGCAGCAGGATTATAAATAACGTGCAAAAAGGGGAAGCCCGAAATCCGTACCCCTTAAGCAAGAGTGAGCCATGCTTAGTGACTTCCTTCTGGAGGATGGTATGAAAAGAGGGAGTAGCCAGGTGTGGTGGTGCACACCTGTAATTGCAGCACTTGGGAGGCTGAGGCAGGAGGATTGCCACAGGTTTCAGGGCATACTGAACTACATAGTGAAACTGTGTGTCAAAAACAGAGAGAGAGGAGGAGAGGTAAGGGAAGGATGGGGAAGGGAAGGATGGGGAAGGGAAGGGAAGGGAAGGGAAGGGAAGGGAAGGGAAGGGGAGGGAAGGGAAGGGAAGGGAAGGGAAGGGAAGCAAGAATAATTTTGCAGCTGGGAATTCTAATAAATACTACTTCAACCAAGAAGGCCACCCTGAGAACACGTACTTTTAAAATGGTGGGAGGAAAACGCCGTTGTACCTCTGTGACCTTCCTCCCAAAACCCAAAACTCTATTCTACTTAAATAAAAATAGTTACCATATATCCAAATGGAGGCATATTCTGACCAGTACTTTTCAAAGTTTCCATGGTTATCAAAAGCAAGCAAAGTCTGAGAAATTGTCCTAGCCAAAAGGACCCCCAGTGTGAGGTGACACAATGTCTAAGCGTAGTGTGGTACCCTGGATATAAGCCTGGGAACATCACCTAAAAGCTGAAGGCATCTGAATAAATTATGGACCTCAGCTAATAATACTGTATTAGTATTAGTCCATTAGTTATGACTCAGGTTAGAGTTTAACCACTTCAGAGACTGAGCACAGGGCACATGGAATCCTCCATACTGTTTTGTATCTTCAGTAAATTTGAAAGGATTCTAATACTTAAAAGTCTACTTAAAAAAAAAGTATCCTGTTGGACTTCTGCAATACTTTTAAGATGAGGAGATACATTGTGAATCTTCCCAAATTCATGTCACTCATGAACTGAATAGCTCCTGTGTTCTCTTGGGCCTCCTGTTCTCCAGAATGCCTGTAGTTAAGGATAACAATAATAGTAGTGTGTAATGCTCATTGTAGAGACTCTCTAAGCATCATGGTTAATAAGGTCCTGTGAACCAGGCTGGCTGCTCATACAGTAGCATCACTGTGTAAAAGTTACATACTCCTAGACAAATTACATTATTTCATTATGCCCTGGGTTCTTTAATTGTAAAATGGGATTGATGATGCTAGTAGCTGGGTCGCAGGATTACACTGAGAATTCAGTGTGTTTACATGGACACGTGTATATAAAGAGTAAACTGCTCAATATTAGCAGAGGTCTCCTATGGGAGGACCAGACTTTGGGTCATGGAAAAAAGCAAGGACCCAAGTGTGGAGAATCCAGGAGAGAAAACTAAAAACATACAACAAAACATGAAAAGTAATTTTGATCTACTTGGAAATTTTAGGAGCATGTTCCTGGTCATTGCTCGCCATCTCCCAGGGAGTCTTAGTCTGGAGGCCACCCTTGTGACAGCTGTAAAGACCCTCAGTCTCACTGTCTGCACATCACTCACAGGCAGATGCCTTGTGGGCCTTTCTCTCCATGGAGTTTCCTATACAGACAGAAGTCACCCCTGAAATGCCTGAAAAGCCTAGTTTCCCCTGAAATGTGGAAAACTTCCTCTGCACTTCTTCTCCTTTGCCTTTGGGCTGGGAAGCTGGACTCCGTAATTTGCAGTCGCTTCAAGTGACAGCGATTCAGCAGTGCTTACTCAGCATCTGACTGAGGTTTTGCGTGTGTCAGCCAACTGCACAATTAGGGAAAAAAGGAAAATGCAGAGCTATCCAATATGAATGATTAAATCCCACAGAAGTCTAGAAAAAGCAGAAATGGATCCCCTCACCTGCAAGGTGGCCCAAATCCCCAAATATGGAACATGTTGCTTAAAGTACCTCTTAACCCCAAGCAGAGCAAGGTGGGGGGGTGGTTCCAGCTAGTTAGGGATGCAACTATTCTCCAAGGCCAGAGAAGAGCCACACATGGGACATAATCCCCAACATGGGAGAGGGCATACAACACCAAGAATTCATCGGTGCCATCTCTTATAAACACTGAGTGGGAGGGAGAAATGGAAACCTTTCTCTCTACTGGTTGCTTCCCTTTTTCTTCTAGCCCCTTAGGAACACAGGCTGCCACTAACCTATAGCCTATGCCCCAGCTTGTATTGGACTTAGTTTGTCCTCTTGCATCTACAGAGGATTTACATTAAGCAAACAAAAGCACAAACATGGGAAATGGGATCCAGGGCTTCCAGAGTTTTCTTAAATTGACTTCTTTCTCTTGTGAATTCTTAGAGTGTCATAGACTACACCAGCAGCCCCCAGTCTTTTCGGTGCAAGGAATGAGTTTTGTGGAAGGCAAGTTTCCCACGGACAGTGGGGAGGTCATGGTTTCAAAATGATCCAGAAGAGCACGCAGACCAGAACTCTCACCCGTGCAGCTCACAGTAGGCTTCGCACGCCTACAAGAATCTAAAGCCTCTGATTGGACAGAAGGCAGAGTCCAGGGGTTGGTGCAAGCTGTAAATACCTCCTGCTCACCTCCAGCTGGGCAACTCAGTTCCTAATGGGGTAATGTACTGGGCCATGGCTTGGGGACCCTGGTCTACAACCCTCACTTGATATATTTAAGTGCATAAGTAGTATTGCTAGATAAAATAAAGGATGCTCATTTCGATGTGAATTTCAGACAGACCCAGTTAACTTTTAAGTTTAAGTGTATCACATGTAACATTTGGGGCAGATTTACACTGCAAATGTATTTCATGCTTATCTGAAATTCAAATTTACCTGGGCATTGTGTGTTCCTGTCTGCAAAATCTAGTAGCCCTGAATATAGGGTAAATTACATTTTTATCAGGCTGTTTTGCTCAAACGGTGTCACATACAGATGTGCATTATATGAATAAATGAAAATGAGAAGACTGAGGCCCAGGGGGGTAGAATTCAAATCATGGGGGCAGCATTGGAAAATAAGCGCATCTTTCCAGAGTCTATGGCACATATTTCTTTACCTTACTATCAGAAAGTGGTGCAAAACTCTGAAATGAGCAAAATGGATTCAGGAAAGCTCTGTTCATTTGGTTTATCACTACTTTATATTGTCCTGGAGTTGTTTTATAACTCTGTAAATTGTGGGAAACTGATAGTAATGTGAATGATTCTTTGTCCATAGACATGCATTAGTTCTGTGAGGTTCGTCATTGCCCTCTGGACAGACCAGTTTCTTCATCTCCTGGTAAACTTATTTTAACACGTATGAACATGGGATTGCTTGAATTTTCCCCACAACTAGTTGTGATGTCTTATCACTTCCTTTATTAATCATTACATTAATCGCTTCTGTGTGTTTATTCTGTATTAACAACATTCTTTATTTTATCTTTATCAAAAATTGCCCTTGGACACTCATTATCTTCTGTAAAGAGAGCCCCGGGGGAAGTCAAGAGGCAGACAGTGCCTAAGCAGAAGTGGGGTGCTAGGGAGCCATAACATAGATGCTAAGGAATAGAAGACATTCTTGAAACATAATCAGACCATGTCATTCCCATGAGATGCCTTCCCTAGGCTGAACTCGTATGACCCTAAGACAAAGCCCCAAATTCCCATCTTGACTTACAAGTTGGCCTGTCCTGTGCTGATTTCCCACCCAACACTTGCACAAGTCAGGAACTCTCTCTCACCCCCAGTTCACAACTTCTCCCACTCCCCTTTCAGCTCTGGGTCTGTTTAGATGGGTACCCAACCTATGTACTTCCACAAGCACCTGGGGGTTCTGGAACCCAGCTTTCCATTTTGGGCTGCAATTACTGTTTAATTGTCTACAACAGTGGTGGCAAACCTATGGTGCATGTGCCACAGTGGGCTGTTTGCATCATTGAAAGTTCTTTAAAGCTCACCATCGCCGGTCCATAGCCTGCATCAGAAGGCACTTTGGGAGGGCAAAGCCAAAACTTGCTTTGGTTTTTCACTTGTGCAGTCCTAACTCCAGGCAGAGGGTATGGCATAAACATATTGTACTAAAACTCAGAAACATTTATGAACTGGATAAATAAGACTGAAAGCAGATGAGGCCACTCATGGACAAAGGACAGAGAGGCTGCAGTAATAAGAAGTACAAGAAAGAGGGCAAGAAGATTCCTACTCACCATATTTTCCTAGGAAATCTCTTTGGAGGAAAAGTCACTAAGCCACTGTCCTTACCCGAGTACTGATTCACTAGCATTCAATGATTTTTTTCAATCTAACTACACAGATCTAATTATTATATTATTCAAGTGTGCAGAATAGTAATTTTCATCACTCTTCCTATGAAATTGAATTATAAAATTGGACAAGTCCGCCTTAAACTTCACAGAGTTTTATAGTTTTTCCATAAAAAGTAGAAGCTTCCTATTTAAAAAGAACAAAGAATACATATTTTTGAACCCCACCTTCCTAGCCACAATCTGGAGAAGAGCCAATCGATTTTGAAAAGCTGCCTCCAGGAAAAAAGCAAACTCTGGAGAGTCCTTTTCTAATGCATTGCCTCATCTCTGCCTTCAATTGCCTTTTAATTCCCAGAATTCTATAACTCCTCCATATTCCAAAGGGTTTGCAGCTCTCTCCTTCCAGTGCGATCAGTCTGAACCCTATGGTTTTTGGCTTCAGAGCCATGCACAGATGAATTAGTTAGCTGGTGCTTACTACAGACCTCTGAGTCTCAAGAGCAGTAAGGATGGTGTCTTAGTCACTTTCTCATTGCTGGGGAAAAAATGCCCAATATCCACAATTAAAAGGAGAAAAAGTTTATTTTGACTTATGGTTCCTGTCCGTGATCAGCAGGCTCCCAGGCAGGAAGGGCCTGGCAGAGGAAAGCTGCTCATGTCATGGCAGCCAGGAAAAGAGACAACAGGAAGAGCCCGGGAAGGAGATGTAACCCCCAAAGGCAAGCCCTCCACCCCCACACCGACCGGCCTCTTAGCACCAGGCCCCGCCTCCTAGCAACACTGTCAGCTATGGGTTCATCCACTGATGAGGACAGTGCCCCCGTGACCCAATCAGCTTCCCAAAGCCCCACCTCTGAGCACACAACACTTTGGGAGACACTGTAGATCTAAAACATAACAGATGGCCTGTAACTGTGCTTGCCCCCTCCCACCACCACCACCCCGTCCCCACAGGGGTACAAGCCTACCAGCCACCGAGTCCCCGCTGTGGAGACAGTAGACCAGTGGAGGGCCAAGCCTCCTCATCCTCTCCTGTCCCTGGCCGACAGGATCCAGCAGCAGCTGCTAAAGCACACCCATCGCTCTTTTGTTGCTCTGAGGCTACTATTTTATGTCCCTCACAAAAATGTGCACAGTTTGCTGGCAAAAGAAACTTCAGGGGGAAAAAGGAGCCCAAGCCAAGCTGGAGTCAGGAAGTGAGTTTGATCCCTCCTGGGAGGGGAATCTCAGAATAGGGCGTGGTTACTAGTGGCCCCAAGCTGGTGGGTGCCATCTGTACATGCACCGTGGACACAGCCTGCTGGAGAGCTGTTTCCATTTACCGGCTGATGTCCACCTTTCAGAAAACAAGTCAGGTCTGTTTGAAGAGACACACTCAGGTATGATAGGGATACCAAAAAACCAAGAGCTAACACGTCCTGTGTGCTCTGCCAGTACCCTGCTGGGGGCTCCCTCAGCATTCTCTCCTCCCCACCGGCCTGCCAAGCAGCATCCATATTTACTTTGATTTTAAAAATGAGTAAAGTGACTTTTAAAGATATTAGGTGGTTTCTCCAACATCTTAAAGAAAGATGGCAGCAACCACAGCATCAAAACGCAAATCAATGGTCAGAGCCCAAACTCTTCTTAACTAGAATGTATTTATTTGCAAATGAGCTGTAAGGGTTTTCATTTCTCCATCTTATCCATCTCTCAATGGTAGTCTGAAGCATTTGCCTCAGGAACACAAGTTTCTGTTCCAAGCCTCACACTCAGAAAGGATGGACAGATTTGAAGAGAGGGCCACTTGTAGCCAGCTGTCTATGGAACTAAATGGGAGTGGACAGCAACTCTGGCGTTTGTGCAAAGGGCAGTAGGAGCTGATGTTAGCTCCGGACCCTGAGGACCATTAGCCCCTTCCCCAGGGCTCCAGCTGAGTCTGTGGTCAATCAGGAGACGGGCAAAGCCCAGAGGTGCCCATCAGCTCTTTCACCGCTGGCTCTGAGAACAAACACATTTAGCATCCTATTTCTTAGGGGAAGGACTTTACAGGACTGGAACCTGGGGAGACATTTTGATGCAGTTATAGCCCACAGTAAGGCCCCTCCCTGCTGGTCTACATCAGGGGTAGCTTGGGTTATCTGCACGTTGGGAAAATATCACTACATTTTGACCAGAAATCACCACACCAATTGGTTAGCTCTTTCTCTTTTACTCATCACTTCCTGCCCACTTTTTTCAGTTTAAAAGCCCCAAGCCTATAACAAGCCATTGGCTCAAATTACTGAATTTATCAATTTCTTAGGAATCAGACAGTAAAATATAGGTGTCCTTAATAACTTAGGAAGAATGAGACTTTCTAAGATAGCTGTAATTTTATAAAACCTTTTTAGGGGTACTTAGGAGTAGAAAGATAAGTATAAATTTACATCATTTAAGATGATGGTTCAGAGTTCAATTCATAAAGGATGATTTGACCACAGAGTAGAGTTTATTCTTATTTTAAAATTAAATCAAGGTAGCACACTTTTTGTTAGGTGCGTGAACCCACCTGCTCACCAACAGCTAATGATGGAGAAAAACGTACCTATCTCATCTCCACAAATAACCAAGAACCTTGCATCCCTTCTCATAAGAAACAGAGCAAAAATGCAGTAAGTGTTCTTGGTTGCAATTCTGTGCCTTTTTCTTGATCTCACTGCTTAACCTCACGGCCTCGTGGTTCCCTCATCTGCGAAACAGAGATAATCACATTTATTTTAGGTTTGTTCATGTAGTAAATGAGATGAAGAGAACAATTAATTTAGCACAAAGCCAAGCACTGGGGAATTGCTTCAGCGTTGCTTATTGCTATGGTTTGCATAGGGTTTGAGCGTGTCCCCTAAAGGTTCACCTGTTGCAAACTTGGTCTTTTGTGTGCTTATGGAAAGAAACAAAGAAAACCTTGAGCAGTGCGGTTCAGTGTGTGTGTGTGGGGGGGGGGTCATTAGGTCACTGTGGGCACTGCCTCAGGAAAGATTAAAGTAGGTCTTTGGGGCCCCACTGCTGCTCTGGCTTCCTGTCTCCATACATAACTTCTCTCACACATGTGCTTGTGTCATTGTGGTGCCACCTGCCATAAGATGACATGGTAGGGTGGTCCTCACCAGAGACAGCACCCTGCAGTTTGTACTTTTAGCCCCCAAAAACTATGAATTGAACATACCTTCGTCTTTGTTACCAGTCTCAGTTATATCATGATAGTAGCAGAAAAAGGGTGAGTACACTTTTTTTTTAGTACAGTATATAATCTAGAATGTACGTAATGCCATTCTAATTTAGCTTCCAACTCAGCCAGCTTCTGAGAATAAAGGGGCTATGGGCTTTTAATCTTTAAGAATTGCTGAGGATACTGCAGGAATCAAGCAGATTTCTAAAGACCGTGAACTAATTTTATCACTTGACTAAGCTCACTTAAAGCAAGATTATTGATTGTACTTTGAGGAAAGTTTTCTTAACTGATCCACTCAAATGTGTAAACTGAGAAGATATAATGACGCATGCTTTACGTAATTGTATTTTATTTATTTAATATATAAGTATATAGGGCTATAAAAACATGGAGAGAGAAAAAAAGAAGGTGAAACAAAGAGAAAAACACAAAAATAAGCATATTTGGAAAGGACCCTGCCCACAGGCAAAGAAATATAAAATGGCAAGTCATGGAAGTCGTCCTCTGCTCTTACTGCTGACGTAGATTTAATGAGTGATTATGAACACACAAAAGCTACCTCACTGCCTGATCCATGTAATCCAGGCAGTGGTTTGTCTTCAGCTGAGGTTCCCAGCAAATGATGAGTCTAAAGCAGAGATGTAGAGTTGTAATGACCACAGGTTCCCTGCAGATAACACACAGTCTCAGCTTCCACATGTGCGGTGAATACAGCGGGAGGCAACAGGGATTAGCGAGGACTGTGGTACCCTGGAGGTTTCCGGGAGCGACAGCAGCCTCCCCTCAGCTCTGGGCAATGCTCGCCATTCAAGAGCACATCTGGGGAGTTTTGGGGTTGATTTTTTTCTTACCATATGTCAATTAACTGTGGTTTCTTTTTCTTTTTTTGCTTTGCTTAGAATCTATAAAACTGTCAGTTCAGGCTGCCATAACAAAATACTACAGATTTGGTAGCATTCTGACTCACACAACAGAAATATTTTCTTGCAATTCTGGAGACCAGGAGACCAAAATGAGTGTACCAGCATGATCTTGTTCTGGTATGGTCCCTCTTCCTGATTTATGAATTGTCATGTTTTCTCTGTGCCTTCATATGGCACAGAGAAGAGGGGTCTCATGTTGACATCTAATCCTCATTATTCCCCAAAGACCCCATATCTACATACTGTTCCCACTGGGGACCATATGAATTTTGAGGGACACAGTAAATCCATGACATTGCACCCCAACATTCTAAAGTGCTGGGGAGGCCAACCAACTCATCTCTATGTCAGCAAGAGTTTGTCTAGGTCAAAGTCATTAGCCGGTAACCAGATAAATTCTATTCACCGCCATGCACCACTGCATCTTGTCACTTGAAAGTCACAACATACTTGCCCATGTATCCACGCATGCTTTGGAAAGTTTGTCAACTGAGTACCTGGGGGGTCCAGCCTGTCTTGGAGAGGGAGGAGGGAATTATGCATAAACCGGTGATCAGCTTCTGTGATTGAAATGGGGTGAAACTCTAGAGTATGGCAAGAGACAAGATACGAGCTGGGACTGTTGGGAACGAGGGATGCTTGAAGCCTGTGATCGATTTGATTCAAGCTGATTCAAGAGGCAATTGGGAGCCACTGCTCAGTCCTCGGGAGGGAAGATGCGAGGCTAGCAATTACGGAGACGAAAGCTGATTCCTGTGACTCCGTGGAGAAGCTTGCAGAGAGAAAAGGCAGGTGGGGCCTATCGCTGGGTAGTGTTCTTAGCACTGTGCCAGGGGAAAAACGATCCTGTGGCTTTGCATGTGCCGATGTCTGGTGTGGGAATTTTTTTCCTCCAGCTCTCAGGCACCCTGTCTTTTTCTGCCTGACAACTGTAATTCGTCATGAGTCTCACACCCTCCATAAAGCTGTCAAGATGGTTATTATCATTATCATTACATTTACCAAACACGTATGCTGTGATCAGTTTCAGAGGGAGAGTTCTCCTGGAATCCTCTCCTGCTTATCCCCTTCCTTGGCCAAGATGGGTAACTAAGTCAGTGAAATTTCAGCTCCTGAGTGGCAAGTAATACTCTGCTACCTCCTCCCTGTTTCTGTAGCCCAGCTAGTTCCCCGGCCCCTGGGCTCTCAGGAGCACTGCTCGTGCCTCTATTGAAGGACTTACTGCATGCCCCCAACTCCGTTGAAGTACTTACTTCATGCCTTCTGACTACCTGACTCTGCATTCACCTCTCCCCTTGAGACTGCGACTGCCTTAAGGATAATGCCGAGGGCTTCTTCAGCTTTGTGCTCTCCACATGCCCAGCTCAGAGCCTGGCCCAGGGCAGGCCTGCAGTATATGGCAGATGAACGGACAAATAGCCCATCAACCTAGGCTGAGTTCTGTGTGCCAAGAGGGACAGTGTGACACAGGACGTAGAAGCAACCTTGCTGTCAAGTGGACAGACAACTGCCAAAGAGCTGCTTTGTGGACAGTCCTCTCTCCACATACCCAGTGTTATGCCCATGGGAGAACAGAAACATTTGGAAAAGAATGCATCTCTACTGAACATGCATATTTTCTGTTCTTACTATTCACCCAAACTGTACAGTATTACAATTACTTTCATAGCATTTCCATTGCATTAAGTGTAATAAGTAATCCAGAGATGATTTAAAGTGTACTGGAAGAGGTACTAGATCACATCCAAATACTAGGCCACTGTGTATAAGCACTTGGACACCCTTGGATTTGGTATCCATGGAGGTCCTAGACCCAACCCTATGTGGGTACCAAGGGATGATTGTTTCCGAAAACCCTTTCTGTAGGAGCTCATTAGACTTTGGAAGAGAAGACTGGTGAATACTGGACCCGATCCTAGCACCCTCAAGGTCACAGATGACCGTCAAGAATCTTGCTCAAACTTTGGAACTTAGGGCTATCTGGTGTTGAAAGGAAGAGTCGAATGGAGCTCAGGAGCCCCGGCTCTGCAGCCAGGCTGGCTGGACTGTGTGCACAGCGCTCCCCTCCACAGCTATGCCTCGAAGACTGAGCTACTGCGCCTCCCTTCGCCTGACTCTAAAATAGTGCTAATCTCACAGCATTGCTTTGCAGATTGACTTAATGCATGAAAAGTAAGTAACAAAATGCTATCCATGTGTTAATTATAATTAGGGTTTTTTTTTTGTAGTGCTGTGGATTAAAAATTGTTACTCGTTTTATTTCGAATCACCTTGGTAGTAAAAAACTATAGATTGAATGTTGTTAGAGTCTGGATTGGTTCAGTCCCGGGTCTACACTAGCAGGTGCCTCTGAGCTCTGGCTGTGGCCCTATTTTAAATTATCACACCTGGAATATAAGCCCAGCCTATGTGTATAATTTCTCCAACCCATCAAGAGAATGGGCTGTAAATTCCTGCCTTGTGTATTTTGCAAGTTCAAAACAATGTGATCATGGCTTGAAAATGTAAATAGTTACGGCCTCATAATTATTATTATTGTAGTTGCAAGTAGACTATTTTAAGAGCCATATGGCTTTAATTAATCAAGGAAAATAATGTCCAAAGTCATTTCTCCAAGCAGAAATAATGCAAGATGCTGAAAGCAGGCAACAGCCAGGGACAGACTAAGAGGAAGCCCGTGTGTCAGAAACAGCCATATCTGCACAGATGCGAAGTACGCTTCTCTCATTTTTTCCTCGTCTCGCAAGTCCCCTTTCTTCTGGCTTTCCTACTATTCCAGCCCTGCCCAGCATAAATCTCCCTGAGGAATAGGAGCTATGGGGGAATCAGGGAAGATTATTGGCTGCTTACAGCTAATGAGCTACTTCATTTGCTACGCTGCAAAAAACCCACCCGGTCTTTCACTCTGATCTCATGACCAAGTGAGCTGGAGAGAAGCCGGAGCCCTCCCCCACTGCATACTCCTTGTGTGCATCATTTGGAGAGACTGAAGGCTGAAAGACAGGGCAGGCAGACACGCCGCCTCTTCCCCACACCCAGGCTTGGTTTGCCTCTATCCTTCCAAATACTCACTCATCCGTCCGCCCTGGCACATGAGGAACTGCTAAGGATTTCCAAACATGGCACAAAACTAAAGACTCCTTAGGAAGTGTATCTCTTGCCAATGGAGAACTTTCTGTCTAATTTAAATACTTAAATTCACCTAGAAAAGGGGAAGGTAGGCTTTTTCCAAAGCATATTTTCTTCTCCAAATTTCATATGTGAAAGAGCTTCTGTGTTAAAAACAAAACCATGAAAGAATATAAACCTCTATGTATAGAATCAAAAAGTCCATGAGCCAGGCATGGTGGCACACATCTGTAATCCCAGCACTTGGGAGGCTGAGGCAGGAGGATCACTGGGAGTTTGAGGCCAACTTGAACTGCATAGTGAAACCCTGTCTCAAAAAGGCAAAAAAAAAAAAAAAAAAAAAAAAAAAAAAAAAAAAAAAAAAAAAAAAAAGCCAAATAAGGAGAAAGAGTTGAAAGAGGAAGAGGAGAAAGGGGAAGAAAAGATAGAAGGGGAGAGAAAGGAGGAGGAAAAAGGGAGAAGAGGAGAAGGAGGAGAGAAAGAAACAGTGGAAAGGGAGGGAGGGAAGAAGATAGAGAAAAAAGAGTAAGGGAAAATGAAGGAAAACAGAAAGCTCAACAATCCTCTAATCGGGCATCTCTTTTTTCATGTATGGCTTTCTGCAAAACCCTAGAATCTGTAATTATAGCCAAAATACTAGCAAAATTTCCTGCCTTTGGATCCCAAATATGACTTTAGACAGAGCTCCCCAGGAGAGTGACAGATATATTTCCATTAGTTTCAAGAAGATGCAAACATGGCTGTTGTGCGAAGACTTCCAAAGAGTAAGAGAAAAGTGAGGCATAAGGAAGCCTTGGGACAAATACAGCTGCAGGCAGATTTGATTAATGACCGGTGGAACCTGAAGCCTGAAAGTTTACTGCAGTCGCCTCCTGCGGGGTTTTATTTTTCTTCTTTTAAGAAAGACAGCGTGAGATGATTATGAACTCTTTTATCTTTCTGTTTCCCTTAAAACTGCTTAACTGCTGCTGATAACAGAATTTTCAAAGGGTGAATTTAAGACATAGCTTTTATTGAGCAACTTTTATACCAAAAGTAGAAGTCTAGGGAAGCTTACGGAAATCACAGCGATCAGCATCTGGGGGCCTACAGAAAGGTGGTGATGGGGAATCCTGCACATCTTCAGCTGGTTGGGGGCATATTGTCTGTTTCAGTCGCTTCTGGTAAAGTCAGTGAAGTATCAGAACATTGTGTTTTTTATCTGTATCCCAGGCACTTAGCCCGGCAGCCAGAGTGGGTCCTAGAGTTACTCTCTGATTCCTGCCCTGGGTCTCTGCAACGCTCTGTGTTCCTCTTGACACAGAAGGGAATTGGCAGTTGGAGGTGGTGGGTCCCCAAAGCAGTGACACGGACAAGTTCTTCTTGCATTGTGAGACCCTGTTCTAAGTTGTTATCAATGGAATAGGAGCCTAAGAGTTCTGTGCCCATGTGCCATTTCCAGATGGGGATTTTATTTTATTTTATTTTTTTTTGGTGGTGATGGTGGTGGTGTGGGAGATTGAATCCAAGGTTTTCACTCTGAGCTACACCCCCCAGATTACTCCAGCTCCCTTTTTGAGACAGGCTCATCATAAAGTTGCCCAGGATGGACTTAAACATGTGATTCTTTAGCCTCCTAGATTGCTGGGATTACAGTAACGCACCACCACACCTGGTTAAGATTAGGATTTTTCAAAGTGGGTATGCCTACTTTCTCTCCTCTGCTCTTCCCCGGCCTCTCCTCTCCTCTCCTCCCCTCCCCTCCCCTTCCCTCCTTTCCCTTCTCCTCTCCTCTCCTCTCCTCTCCTCTCCTCTCCTCTCTTCTCTCCTTTCCTCTCTTCTCCTGTCCTTTCCTGTCTCAATATGATTTCCTCAGGCTGAAATTTGTCTAGGATCCCAGAGACTCTACAAGCTGGCAGAGACAGAGAGAGAAGGCATTTGGGTGCCTGAGTCAGCACGTAGAGGAAAATCATTCACTGTTCAGAAACAGCTGCACTGAACAAGTGACGTATCGACATGGTTGGTTTTGTTACAGCAACTACGCTTAACCTAACACACATGATTTTTATGGATGACCATGAATCAGGGGTATTTTCTCCCAGCAGGGATGTTTGATTGGGCTCACAAAGTAACAACAAGCACTGTGCTATACCAGGCACACTTGTCTGACAGGTGTTGAGTGGGGGGTGAAGGGCAATACCAGCCAGTAAGGGCGCGATCCAGCTGTCTTGGAGACAGAGAGGGGTGAAGATGGGGCAGATGTGGGCGCAGTGCCTACACACTCAGACTTCCAACTCCCACTCCATATCTGAAGGTGGCTGCGGCCATCACTGCACCTGGGGGGATAGATCCCTCTCCCTCCTACGAGATTTACAAAAATTCTTTGAGCAAAACACATTAAACAAGGTCAGCACCTCTGGGCTCAGTGGCTACAGGTCCAGTACCTAAGCCTTATCGGTTCTGGGCTTTGGGGAATGATCTTAAACCTCTGCTGGCCTGTCAGAGAACATGACTACATGGCACAGCTGATAAACTGGTATTGATTTTCACAGATCACCCTTGTCAAAAGGATTTATTGATGTGTCAATGCATGTTGTGGAGAGGATCATAGCAGGATGGCTTTGAAGGATTTATAAGAAATCTACCAGCTTTAATACACTCGGCGGTAAATAACTAACAAGTACTGCACATATCGATTCTTGTCATGTGGTCAATGCAATCTTTAGCCCACTAATTGTCAGTATTGACAAACAGTTCATGATCTAAATGAGCAGCTGGACATCTGCTCTGAGGGGGGTGCTTCCAATGGGGTTTTCCTGGCTGTTCTTGGTCTCCTGTTCACCAGCAGCCTCTCAGGTAATCTGCTCCAGGTAGAGGGCAATGGTGGAAGCAATTCCTCCCTGTTGTCAAATATTGGAGGGTGGGGAGCATTGCACAAGGCAGGCACCCAGCTCCGTGACACACTTGGAGAGATATCCCCCAGGAAAATTCTTCTCAGATGCCTCTTCCTAGAAGAAACCTCCCCTAATCATCTCACGCCTGGGGACTCAGACCACCTCAAACCCTCACCATCACTAGGCAATTAATCAGTTCCTCATTATCTGTATTGAACTCTTATTTGTCTATGTTTATCTATTGTGCTGTTGTTAAATCTTAGTTTACCAACTCTATATGAACTGTTTACATCTGGGAAGAAGATAACAGGAGTCATTGTGAATCTTACTGGACAAGATGATAAAAAAGTGGGCTGAGGGTGTGGCTCAGGGGTAGAGCACTCGCCTAGCATGTACGAGACTGAGGGTCTGACACCCAGCACTATCATAAAAAGGAAGAAAAGGAAAGGAAAAAGGAAAAAAAATGAGAAAACTATTTGTGCTCTCCCTTGAAAGATGCATACTTAACCAATCTGAGAAAGATTTTCACGGGGTTCACAGAAAGTCTGGGTAGCGTATGATCTATCACTTCTAGCTATGTACTCCCTCGGTCTTTACCTAAAAGTCTACCTGTTCTTAACACAAAAATAACCTTTGATAGCACAGCTTTCTTGAAGCCTTTAAATTAGTGAATTGACCCCTGGATGCACCTTGCACATAATATCTACTGCAAAGAATCGTCATGATCACTCAGGATTTCTGAACTTGTTTTTCCCTTCATTTTGCCAACATTTATTGAACACTAATCAAGAATGAGGAATGGGCCCATGGTTAAGGTCCATTGTCATTCCATCCAAAACACCAAAGGAGCACCATTTTTTTTTTTTTAGCATAGTTGCTCAGTTAGTTTCTTTTTATAGACTGATTAGGATCCACATCACCAAAATAGAACAAACTTTAGACTATTCCATATATTATTAATCATTTGAATATTGTTATTGGCTAAACATTTTATACTATTAGTTTTTATAATGAGGAGCCCTTGAAACAAATTTGAAGAAAGAGCATTTACTAGAACAGATTTTCTACAATGATTATCCAATCTGTGATTTCTGTAGAACTGTATCATATTTAAATGCAGTTTATCCATCGCTGAATGTGTATTTGTTCCTATCTTAAACATATGAATTGAGTTTAGTAGGATAAGCATTTAGTTCCTCCTGTGATCTGGACACACGCGTCACCTGTCAGCTCTGCTAAGAGGCATTCTGTTCTCCACTGAGGAAGAGTACAGTGCAATGTAATTAAAAAGTGCAGGTAAGGAGTAAAGGCAGGATGTACATGTATATATTTGACCTTTAAATGTATTTTTTAAAACTGTTGACATTGGTTATGCAGACACCAGGAATATCATAATGTTTTAGTGAACAGAATTAGGATTGCTCATTCATAGGTATATATAAATCTTTTCAATTATTTTTATCAATTATTTTCTTTTAAGCTTGTACTCTTTCCCAACCATTCTTTCATCTTGATTTTGCTAATAGGGATTTTTGGGATTATCACAAATAATTTTAAAATATGTCACCTGGAC